>ML388289.1:2930-110675 GCA_005239525.1 Nicotiana knightiana | reverse complement strand
TTTTTTTTTTTTTTTTTTCTTTCCTACACACACTCCATACATGAAGATTCGATGGTTAGTGACTTTTGAATACAATTTTTAGTGCACTAAAAAGTCTTTCCATGGCTCCACTCAAACGTTAATCCCTAATATATCACCTTAATTCTTTTAGCGACTAAGTGCCTTAGGAGGAAAAGGTGCAAAAAATCTCAATTTAAGAACAAAATAGGGATACGGCTTGTAATGTGGGTACCAAAGAAAATGTCAAACAACTCAAAAGGGCTAGCAATGAAAAATGTAATTCTTATGTGACAAGAACATCCATAATCAAGCAAGAAAATTCCTACGTCATCTCCTAGACTAGCATAACCTACAATTTCGCTTCGATTAACACACGGGGCAAGTTCTAGACTACACAGGATAGCATAGAAAATCACTAAACCTCACTCACACATTGCACTTGACTCAATCACAACGGTTTTATTTATCTCTCAAGTCAAGCAAGCACACAAAATTGAGAGAATCAAGCAATATTACACTATGTAGCATACAAGTCAAACAACTGAGCTAAGGCGTCACAAGATAGGCTATTTTTTTACTCAGGCATCACATATCAACCCAAATAAAAGGGAAAGCAGAATGTATGTCATAACCTAATATGCCGGCATCAAACATGTCATGTGGTATCTCTGATTTACTCAGTTTCTTACTAACTTCTCTAAAAACGAAAATAAACTTAATTAAAATTACCCGGTTCAAGTTACACCCTTGGAAAAGAACCGTGATCCAAAGAAAAACCGAGGGGGGATTACTACACTACCTAAACGAAAAAATCTTTTTTGTATTTTCTTTAGACTTCCCTCAAGAGAGCTATCTAAGAGGTCAATTGCCGGGAAAAGTCCAAAAATAATTTTTAATTTGTTTTAATATATTTAAAACAACAACAAAAAACTTAATAGAAAGAAAATCATTTACTATCATGAATACAAAACTACAATACAAAGTCACATACTTTTCACAATCGTAAGTACAACATAAAATACAACAACATACACACCCCACACTTAATCCATGCACTGTCCTCAGTGCATTATATAGAGACAAAAACAGGAAAAAAAAGCAAGGTACAAGAAACTCCCTGGTCATTCCGCGTCGTCATCATCTGACGCTCTCCACTCCTCCTCATGCTCATCTTCGTTATCATCTTCCTCATCTGAGCACATTGGCTCTGCATCAGAGTCTTCAGGAGTGTTGATATCCTCATCATCAGGGAGCCTGTATCCCTCACCCACTCCAATCATCTACAACGCATGAGCATTTAGCGGGTACCTGTGATCCTATTCAACTCTCTCATCAACTGACGCTGGCCGACCTCCTATTCGCAACTGCATATCCATCATCCCATAAAATGGGCCATGAAGCTGTCATCTCGCACATAGCGCTCTGCATTGGTCAGGGAGGGCTCTTCCTTCAGTCTTAGGCCATAGATGTCAATCTCTCGTTGGAATTGATCAATGGTATGGTCAAAGTAGGGCTCAACCGCCACATTATCATTTAGCAGGAACTGATTTATGAAGTGTGGGAGTGGTATTCGATCAATTCTATTGCTCGAACGCACCAACCCTATTTGGTAGCGCATCAGCTGACCCACATTTACCCTCTGCCCCGTCATGAGGAAGTAGAGCACACAAATCCTCTCTCGGTTGATTAAGGTGTCATGGTTGCATGGTAGTATCTGTGCATTAATCACTTTAAGCCACACCTAGGTCTCAGCCTTCAATTTCTTCTTTGGAAATCTTTTATGGCGATTTGTGGCTTTATCCCGAATCCAAGCAGCTGTGGAAGCAACCCCACAAAGTGTGTGCCTCACCTCTCTATAGTTGGGCTGGCGGATGAATTGCTCTAGAGGCTCCACCGGAACATTTGGTGCACCTAGGAAGTCACATATGGCCTTGGCCGAAAAATCTACCAAGTGCCCACGAATTGGCACCAATCCATTCTTTTCCTTAGGGTCAAACCCTGCGTAGAATTCTCGGACTAAGTTGAGGTTGATGTCACCATCGTGTCTGAACACATATCCCAGCCCAACTCATGGATGCTCTGCCAAATCGCTGGGAATTTTGATCTTAGGCTCCCTTCCTTATTGGCCCCTTCAAGGTGAACATGCTTGAGTTTGTAGTGTGCATACCATTTCCTGGATTGAACTGGTATCCTGTTGAGACCATATTCCCTTTCTCCAGTGGGTCGCTGTCTCATAGCAGCGAAAGAAACTACTGCTTCCTCACCAGTCATACTGGAAGTAGCATCCCCCCTTTTCTTTTCTTTTGGGGTTGTGGGGGGTTTTTCTTTGCTTTTAGCTGGGGCCGACGACGTGGCCTTCCCCTTGCCAGTGGATCTTCTGGGTAGCATTATTTTTCCTGCACATATGATCAGTAGTTAGTGGGTGTCACAAAGTGTGTACAAAAGCTTTCCAAAGGTTACTCAGACTTCACCTTGGTACGTTAATGAATAATTGACCCAAAGGATTTCTCGTGAGCCTCTTCACACTTAACATTTCATGGAATTTACAATGCATGATACTAGTGGGATGTTTCCCGGAGACTCGGGCTCCAAATTGGATATGTATTTCCATTGAGGCATTATATCGAGCACTTGGCGTGCACAATGCCATGAGATCTCTTATGGAATTGAGGGATTGCATCATGTACCCACATCTGGGTGGGGTTCCATAATACCACTTAGTTTAACAAATGCAGCCCATTACTAGAGGGTTTCGGGGAATTGGGATGCAAAACATCATACCATATGACCATGAAATTCATAATCCCATAAGGAACCACCATGAATCATGGTTACACCATACATAATTGTAACACCCAAGTTGAATTAACAGAGAATAGGGATAAAATCATACCTCAACGATTCATGAGTGTTAATTTGATGAGGTGAGCCCCGAAATTGAACCTGTGCAAACTTGTGGGTGCTGTGGGTGTGCAGATGTGTGTGTTGTGGGTGTGGAATTGATGTGGGTGTGATCTATATGTTGTACTGTGAGTTTGAGAGAAGTTTGTTGTTTGTGTAAGTTGTTTGTGTTCTTGGGAGCAAACTCTTGCTTGAGAGGTAGATGGGAGATGAAAAAATTAGAAGAGGATACTTACCTGGCGTTAGGCGTGCGTTTTAGTCTGAAATCCCGGACCCTCTGGCGTTAGCCAGACGTTGGATCCCAAACGCCCAACCTACCCTGGAGTTAGAGTTGAAACACCTAGCCTAACCTGGCGTTAGCCAGGCGTTAGAGCTGAAACGCCAGGTACCCGCTGGTCTTCGTCTCACCTTCCGTCATGCACGAACACTACTCGTTTCACTTGAATGCACTCGCGAGCTCATTAGTACCTATAATTATATGAAATTCTTCAAGCTATGTTAAGATTTAATTAAGTATTGGGTTGCCTCCCAATAAGCGCCTTAGTTAATGTCGTGGCACGACGATTACAAAAAGTTAATAGGTTGCCTCCTATGAAGCGCCTGATTTAACTTCGCGGCACGACGCAGAACCTCGCCTCAGTCATCAGCGAGCACGATTTTGGTCTTCTCACGATTTATGGTACCACCCCAATAATGTTTGACTCTATGCCCATTCACTAAAAATTTTCTTTCACCATGTATAGCTAGCAATTCAAGTGCACCATATGGAGTGACTGTCACTATTTCAAACGGGCCTGACCATCTGGATTTCAGCTTTCCAGGAAATACTCTAAGCCTAGAATGGAATAATAGTACCTGTTGGCCCAGTTTAAAATGACGCTGATCTTTATATTTGTCATGCCATCTCTTGGTATTTTCTTTGTAAAGTTTGGCATTTTCGTATGAGTGCAATCTGAACTCATCCAATTCATCCAACTACAACATTTTTTTCTCACCCACGGCCTCAAGGTTCATGTTTAACTTCTTGATGGCCCAATACGCCTTGTGTTCAAGCTCTACGGGCAGGTGACGTGCCTCCCCATAGACTAGCTTGTACGGTGATGCCCTAATTGGTGTCTTGTATGCTGTTCTGTATGCCTATAATGCGTCATCTAACTTAGCAGCCAAATCTTTCCTGTTCACACTCACCATTTTCTCTAGTATTTGCTTGATTTCTCTATTGGAGACCTCTGCTTGTCCACTTGTTTGAGGATGATATGCTGTTCCAACTCGATGACGGACCCCATATTTAGCTAAAATGTTATTCAACAACGGATTGAAAAAATGAGTTCCTTCATCACTAATCAAGGCTCGTGGAGTACCAAATCTGGAGAATATATTCTTCTTCACAAACGCAACGACAACCATGGCATCATTTGTCGGTAATGCAATTGCCTCCACCCATTTCAACACGTAGTCAACTGCTAGCAAAATGTATTTATGTCCCTTGGATGATGGGAATGGACCCATAAAATCTATCTCCCATACATGAAAAATCTCTACCTCCAAGATATTATTCAAAGGCATCTCGTGTTTCCTTGTAATCGTTCCTGTTCTCTGGCATTGGTCACACTTTTTAACAAATATGTGGGCATGTTTGAATAGTGTTGGCCGAAAGAACCCAGGTTGAAGTACTTTTGCTGCCGTTTGATCTCCACCATGATGACCTCCATATGGTGATGCATGACAATCGTACAACACCCGTTCCACTTCTACATCAGGAATGCATTTCCTCATTAACTGATCACCACATTCTTTGTACATGTAGGGCTCATCCCAGTAGTAAAATCTCACATCGCGTAAGAACCTTTTCCTTGCTTCAGATTTTATTTCCGGGGGAAGTACCCCACTCACCAAATAATTCACATAATCGGCATACCATGGAGGAGGGTCTTGGTTATAGCAAAAAGTTGTTCATCAGGAAAGACTTCTTTAATATCTCAACATGATCATGATTTTCGAGCCTTGACAGGTGGTCCGCGACTTGGTTATCAGTGCCTTTTTGGTCTCTTATTTCCACATCAAATTCCTGCAACAATAAAACCCAGCGCATCAATCTAGCTTTAGACTCCTTTTTTGTAAATAAATACCTGATTTCTGCATGATCTGTGTGGACAATAACTTTTGTGCCCACCAAGTATGCCCGAAATTTTTCAAAGGCCCACACCACAGCTAACAACTCCTTTTCAGTGGTGGTGTAATTCTGTTGTGCATCATCGAGGATCTTACTCGCATAGTAAATGGAATAAAACACCTTGTCTTTCCTTTGGCCTAGCACTGACCCAATTGCATGGTCACTTGCATCACACATAAGTTCAAATGGTAGTGACCAATCAGATGCAGCAATTATGGGGGTAGTTACCAATTTCTTCTTGAGTTCCTCAAATACCTTCAGGCAGGGTGCATCAAAATTAAACTTGATATATTTTTCCAGCAACCTGCACAGTCGAGTAGCAATTTTAGGGAAATTTTTAATAAAGGTCCTATAAAATCCTACTTGTCCCAAGAAATTCCGGACACCCTTCACTGAATTTGGTGGAGGTAGTTTCTCAACTGCCTCCACTTTTGCCTTATCAACTTCGATGCCACTTTTAGATATTCTATGACCCAAGACATTGCCTTCCTGCACCATGAAGTGACACTTCTCCGAATTTAACACCAGATTCGTTTCTTCATAACGGGCCAACACCATGCTCATGTTTTTCAAACAGCCATAAGATGCCCCAAAGACTGAGAAGTCATCCATAAACACTTCTACGAATTTTTCCACCATGTCGGTGCAAATCGTCATCATACATCTCTGGAAGGTGGCTGGTGCATTGTAAATACCAAATGGCATTCGCTTGAAGGCGAAGGTGCCATAAGGGTAAGTAATGGTGGTCTTCTCCTGATCCTCTGGGCATATGACAATTTGATTGTAACCTGAATACACATCCAGAAAGCAATAATATTCATGCCCTACTAGCCTATCCAGCATTTGATCAATGAATGGGAGTGGAAAATGATCCTTGCGGGTTGCTTTATTGAGCTTTCGATAATCTATGCAAACTCTCCAACCCATGATAGTACGGAGAGGAATTAGCTCATTTTTCTCATTCTCAATCACGGTCATTCCTCCCTTTTTGGGTACACATTGAACTGGGCTCACCCAATTGCTGTCAAAAATAGGGAAGATGATGCCTGCATCCAGCAATTTTATGATTTCTTTCTTCACTACTTCTTTCATAATTGGATTCAGCCTCCTTTGCTGCTCAACACTCGGGCGAATTCCGTCTTCCAAAAATATTTTATGCATGTAAAATGATGGACTGATACCTTTAATATATGCGATGGTCCACCAATTGGCTTTTTGTGCTCACGAATACCCTAAGCAATTTCTGTTTTTGTGTGCTGGTCAATGGATGAGATGATCACGGACAATGTTTTAGAGTTCCCCAAATAAGCATAGCGTAAATGTGCTGGAAGAGGTTTTAGTTCCAGATTTGGAGCTTCTTCAATAGATGGTTTAGGGAGGGTTAGAGTAACAGGCTTATTCAACTCTTCAAATTTTCCTAGCCTGTGGAGGTAACTGCAGGACACCTCAAGAATTTTCTCAATATCTTCCCTTGTTTCATCCTCACAGTTTTCTGCATCCCCAACCAACACCCGCTCAAGAGGGTCAATAGGATTCATGTAGGGAACCATGGACNTAAATGTGCTGGAAGAGGTTTGAGTTCCAGCTTTGGAGCCTCTTCAATAGATGGCTTAGGAAGGGTTAGAGTAACAGGCTTATTCAACTCTTCAAATTTTCCTAGCCTGTGGAGGTAACTGCAGGACACCTCAAGAATTTTCTCAATATCTTCCCTTGTTTCATCCTCACAGTTTTCTGCATCCCCAACCAACACCCGCTCAAGAGGGTCAATAGGATTCATGTAGGGAACCATGGACTCCGATTTGCTTTCCACTACATAAATGATGGATAGTTCTTCATAGTGGACAGGTAACTTGAGTGCCTTATAAACATTAAACACCTCCACTCGATCACCAACGCGCATTGTCATCTTCCCTTTACACACATCGATAATAGCTCGGCCTGTAGCTAGGAATGGACGCCCCAAAATAAATGGGACTTACAAATCAGGCTCATGGTCCAAGATAATGAAATCAGCTAGGAATATGAATGATCCCACCTGAACCAACACATCTTCAATTACTCCCTCAAGATGGGCTAGAGAGCGGTCTGCCAATTGTAAAATCACTGTTGTTGGGAGTGGTTCACCCAATCCCAACAGCTTGAACACAGATAGTGGCATCAAATTAACACTTGCCCCAAGATCGCACAGAGCTCGCCCGACTGCATGCTTACCAATTGAGATTTGGATAATAAAGCTACCCGGATCTTTTAATTTTTGAGGTAGATTGCTTTGAGTTCTTGAGCTAACTTCCTCAGTGAGTGCCACAGTTTCGAAATCAGTTAGCCTTCGTTTATTTGCCACAATGTCTTTGATATACTTAGCATATTTGGGTACCTCATGTAGATTGTCTACCAGTGGAATATTGATTTGTACCTGCTTCAAGAAATCAAGGAACTTTTTGTATGCTGCATTATCTTTAACCTCTTGCAGACTTTGAGGGAATGGAGGGGGTGGCCTTCCAACAAATGGTGGAGGTTGCTCAGCACTCGCCTCCTTTGATGGCTTATATGATTCTTTCGGGTTGTCTGGAGTTTGTTCAATAGTGGTTGGTCTCTCATCAACATTTACCTGCTTTCTCTGACTGGGCTGGAATGTCTCCAATTTCATGCCATTTCTCAATGACATACATTAATGGGTGCTTTAAGATTAGCTTCAGTGTCACTTGGTAGAGCCCCCGTTGGTCGGGTATTTTAAGAACTAGCGAATTTCCCTACTTGACATTCTAAGTTTCTCATAGCTACAGTCTGGGCTTGGTGATCAGCCATTATTTTCTGATTGAAAGCAAGTTGGTCATTCATCATTCTCTTCATAATATCCTCAAGTCTTGTTGATGGTTCAGCCTGAGGTGGTTTGTACTGCTGTTGAGGTGCTGGATGCCTGTAATTATGCTGAGTGCTCTGATTTCCACCCCAAAAGAAGTTTGGGTGGTTTCTCCAGTTTGGGTTATAGGTGTTTCCATATTTATTTGCTTGTCCCCTATAACCGTTACCCACAAAGCAGACAGACTCTGGATTAACTGGGCATAACTCACTTGAATGACCCTCTCCACAGACTTCACAAAATACCTGAATCTGTTGCACTGGTTGAGATTGTTGCTTGTTAATGATCAGGTTCATCTGATTGACTTGGTTAGTCAATGTGGAAATCTGGCTGACAGTTCAGAAACTACATCTAGTTCAAGAACCCCTGGTGATTTCTGAACCATATTTCTCCCCATCGCACCTTGTCAGCCTGGATTGCTTTTGGAGAATTTATTCAGTAATGCAAATATTTCCTCATAATTCTTCTCCAACACCTGACCTCCATCTGCTGCATCTACCATAATTTTTGTTTGCGGATGGAGCCCCTCAATGAAAGTGTGTACTAACACCTCGTTTGTCTGATTGTGATGAGGACAGTCTCTGAGTAGCCCCTTGAACCTTTACCATGCTGAATATAATGATTCGCCTGTTTTCTGCCTAAAGGAGACTATCTCACTCCTGATCTTTGCGGTCTTTCCTAAAGGGAAGAACCTTGTCAGAAATTTTCTCGCCAGATCGTTCCATGTTGTGATGGAATTAGCTAGTCCTGCCTTCATCCATCGCTTTGCTTCGTCCAATATAGAGAATGGGAAAAGCGTGAGCCTCACATAATCTGGTGTGACCCCATTAGTGATATAAGTATCACTAATCTCCAAGATGTTCAAAATGTGCTGCTATGGATCCTCGTGTGGAAGACCCAAAAACTTCCCGTTTGCATGAAGTAGTTGGATCAGCTCAAAGTGGCCAGTGATTCTGGGCTTCACGATGTTGGAGGTGACATTAGTGATGCTTGGCATTGCCACCTCCTGAACCGCCATGTGTTGTTCCTCTGCCATGTTCTCAGGAAATCGGATGAAGTCCTGAAGATTGTCTGTATCTCTTGCTTCTCGTAATCTCCTGTGAAATGATCTCTCAGGTTTGGGGTCAAAGTCGTCAAGTCTATCCTGGCTTCTGACCCTACGCATTCACTCGAAGTTCCTGAGATTAGAGAAAAAATCACGTGACATTAGACTCAATGAAATAAACAATTAAAGCAAGTACCTAAAAAGTAGTCTATATTCAAGTCCCTGGCAACGACGCCAAAAACTTGTTAGTCCCGAACCGCACACGCAAGTATACGTGGTCGTAGCAAGTAATATAATGTTAAATCGAATGTCGAACCAACAGGGACTTGCGTAAAAAACTTATTGAATCACTCTAATTGCTATTTAATCGAGCCAAAACAAAATCCAAGAATATAACTAATTTATTCTATGATTATATGAACTAATTATCAAGTAACGAGAATATTGTTGTGTATCCAATAGAGACAAATATTCCAGGGTTGTGATCAATTCACCATTCATATTGCATTCTAATTAACTCTCCCTTTCATATAATTCACTCATGGTTGCTAATTAATCGATAATTGCTCTCGTAGCCTTCTCCCGAAGTACTACTCGCCTATTCTCAATAGATTAACGCCTATATTCCTATGAAATTAATCTATTAGAACGCACTAAGATTACGATGTTTAATTAAGCACGGTGACTAGGTATATTCCTATCCTAACCGCAAATCCGCTCCCCTGAAGGGTTAAGATCGCGCTCTCTTCAATTCTTCTCTAATCTATATACGGCTTTCCCAAGCATAACATAGATAGTATATAGAACCTAATTGATGGCCAAACAATTAAGCAATTAAACACAGAATTTAAGAAACAACCATATATTGAGTGAATTAAAATTAAGTTTAAGTTAATATCGAATAACAATATTCATGGATAAACCACAACCCCAGAACAATGGGTGTTTAGCCACTCATACTAGAATTAACCAATTGCATAAATCTTTGCATCAATGGAAAATACTAGATTAAGATGAAGAAAGCTGATAATCCTTTGCTTCTTCAATGATCTTGTGTGTATATTCTCTCCAAAAATGGTGTCCTCCTTCCAAGTTATGTTATTGGGTCTATTTACGGTCATATGAAAAGTCTACAGCCGAAATAATGTGTCTTGGAGACGTCCGAATTCCGCCACAAGACTAAAGGCCTTCAAATACTTCGAAAAAATGGTTAAATAATGCTACCCTTGGCATAAGCAAAGGGGCTTTGATAAAATCAGTCCCTAATAATGTGAAGCCTTTGAAAATATCAGCCTTAGAGAAAACCTCAAGAGGTACTCAACTATCATTGAATATCAGCTTACGAGCGAGGTTCCAAACAATCGAACCGCCGAAAAGTTGAACGAATGTAAAAACATGCCAAGGCATAACAAAACTTTTTCAAGTCTTTAGCAAGAAAAGGGGAAAATAGTATCCATTTAGAGGTCGAACTGACCCAATCTAAAAATTCCTAAGGGCTGATATGTAAGAGCCTAAGGGCTGATACTTAAAGAACTTAAAGGCCGAAACACACCATGCTCGGGACCTTACCAGTTCGGACTCTAAAGTTTCGAGCTAAAGCTTAGCTCGATGAGCGGACCCTAAGTGGTTACCTATTATCGATCGTTGATCAAACACAGAACCTAATTGATTTTTTAGACTTCAATACCACACAAGAAGATAGGTTACTTTTTGTGGTACCCAATTTTTGAGTGTTGTCTCAGTAGAAGAACCTGGTTCTTCATGGTGTTCCAACTACTACTGTTGCGGAATAATAAGAAGCAGTAAAGTAAAAACACAGATATTTTTATGTGGAAAACACCTAGTTCAAAAGGTAAAAAAACCACCACCTACTCCTCAGTAGGAATTGCTCAAACTCTTCACTAAAACTATAAGCCAAACGGACTTACAAAATAAACTCTTTTGTAATCATAGGACTAACTCTAATCCTTTTGTAGTAACTATCCCCTACCTAATTTCTACACACCTCAAGTTAACCCTAACTTGAACAATATGTACCTATTACAATTGCTTCTAAGAAAGCTGAAAGATACAATATTAAAAACTCCTACTACAATCAACTAGAATCAATAATCAATCAGATGGAACTGGTTCTTCTACTTGAATTGTAGCCTTTGCATCGCACAATGATTCTGCTAACAAAATAACTCTAGGAATTTTGCTTTCAGACTTTGATTCACTTCAGCTTTTGTGCGTGTTGAATTCCAGCAGAAATACATCAAATATTTATAGAGTCAGTCGTTGAGCTTCTCTTCCAATTCTAGTTCAACTCTACCTGGGTGAACAAATTCGAACCAAACTCAACTTCTTTTCTTTTGTTACTTTCCTTGCTGAATTCGACTTCAATTAATTAGATCAGTTTGCAAACCTTTTCGCATTAGGTGGAAATCTCTTGGTTCATTGATATTTCATATTCGCAACCCTCTCCTAAGCATATATGGTTTATGTGCCAGCTATTTAGTTCAAGATGTGTGCTCTGATGGACTTGGTTCAACTGGTCAGCCATTTGTCAATCTTCAAAACTATGTAGTGACATGGGTCAACAAATTCCCCGTTTTTGATGATGACAAACCATGTGCTTAATTCTGTATACACTTCAAACAACTTTGTATGGTTTTAAGCATTAATGATAGATAATCCAGGTTCATTAGGTTATAAATATCACTTTAAGAACATTTTGAAAAGTTCAGCAAGTTCAGCACATATCTTCCCCCTTTTGGCATCATCGAAAAGTTTGCGAAATGATATACTTACCAGTTTTATTAATTATTACTCATGGCCCTTGAGGCAACAACAGGTGCAAAGCATAATTAATCAACACAAGAAACCAATATATGTTAACTAACTAAGAAATTGAGACAAGTCAATAACTAAAAGCAAATTTCATTGGTATGTAACGATAATCAACCACCATACAGAAAAACAAAAACAAACCAACCACGAGCAAAAAAAAAGAGTAAAAAATATTTGAAACTGATAACTGGTCTTAAGATGGGTTATGGAAGCTCTGACAAGCCTAAGGATGGGAAGGTGCAGAGCAGGTTGTGGTCTTACATTGTAAGAGAGACATCATCTGCTGAATAACACCCTCATTCTTTTCTTTCTCCTTTGCTAATTCAGCTCTAAGAGCATCCCGCTCTTGTTCAACCTCAATCACACGAGACTTCAAATAAAGGATCTCCATATCCTTAATCTCGTTTTCCTGCACCAGGGTTCTAACTTTGTTGTTGACTGGTTGCTTCCTAGATGAACCAGGTTCATCCACAGGAACATTGACATTGTAGTCACATGTAAGCAAAGTTTCATTCCCAAAATAATCTGTGGCAGTAGCCATCTCAGCCTTCTATACTGGAACCCAAAATGTGCAAGCACTGCTGTCAGAATAAAGCCATAAGGAATTGTGTGTGCTTTGGTTCCGTTCATCACTTTGTCAAAGAGTTCGATGATGAAAGCCAGCCAATTAATTTTCTTTCCCGTGTACAAGAATTCCATCAAAGTAATCCATATAATTTGCCATGTGCCTTATTTCTTGTCTAAGCAGTAGGAACTCGATGACAAACTCAAAGAGTAGCTTGTGCTCGGGCTTCACACTCTTTTAAACCGGCCTGGGTTCAATCTCCTTCTCACTATCACTAAAGAACATGGTGATGTTCATTGTTGAGGCCATCCCATCTAGACAAGACCATCTCTTCCTTGTGTAGTCCTCATATCCCTCAGCTGGTATGTTAAGAATAACACCCAGTTCTTTAACATCAAAGGAAACTTCAATTCCTTTGACCATAGAAGTGCCCCTGCCTTCCTTGACAATGGCATTCCCCATAAACTCTACCAACTCAGCTCTTGCCAGCCTGCCTTCCATGCAAAGGACCAGGTCCTTCTAGCCTTGCACCTCCAGAGTTTCCATAAGATATTGCATTCGAGACTCCTCTAAATCCTTCACCAGCTTACCCTTCAGTATTGTTCTTTTTCTAAACATGGTAACTCTGTCAGTCACCACTCCAATTTCCTTTTCCTCTCCACTCCAGTCTGTGTCATCATCCTCAACAAGTTTAACTTTCTTGGGCTTGACCCTCGTCTTCTTAACAGATCTTTTTGGTGTGACAGACATTCTAGCTGACTTCTTTGAAGAAGCCTTAGCCTTTGTGGGTTTTTGTGTCTCAGCCACGCCTGGAGCAGGTTGCTCCTCCTGTTGGACCAGGTCCAACCCAGTCTCTTCAATCTCAATAGCCTCAACAGGCTCTCAAACTTTTGCTTTTCCTTTTGCTGCCCTCTTCTTCTTACTCTCCTTCAGAGCCCTTTCTAATTTTTCTTCTTCTTCTCTCGCAGTGCTACGAGTAGCTTTTACTTTTGGAGCAGAAACATCAACAACTTCAAAATTTTTCCTTTTCTTTGAAGGAACTGGGTGAGTTTCCTTCTTGTGTTTCTAACTCCTTGTTCTCTTGGGGTTATAAGACTCCCCCAGTTTCTTCAATCTTTCAGCCAATGTTTCTTCCCCCAATGAACCAGGTTCATCAGTTCCTTTCTTTAGACTTGCAAGACCTGTTGCAGCTTCCTCAACTATGCTTCCCACTAAATCAGTGACGTGTTCTCCCATAGTTTCAGGAATGGGACCATAGATAACCAACGTGGTACCAACCTCTCTAGATCCCCTCACATCTTATTCTCCCTCTCTCTCAAGAATTCTTTCTTTTCTCCCACCCTTATTCCTTCCAAGTATTTCAACATCAATAACAGACCCTACCAACACGAATCTTTTATCAGCAGAAGTAAATTCAGAATCGATTTCAAGATTACCTTTCTTAGAACTAGTTGAACCAGGTGCTTCTTCCTCATTAGTTGACTCAAAGGATTCACTGGATGAATCTAACTTAGTACCTTTGTCTTCTTTAATAAGATCCTCCAAGAATTTTTCGCTAGCCCCAAAAGCAATAGATTTTCGGGCAAGAACTTTAACACGACGATTCTTGGGGGCAGGAGTAGGGTTTGGAGTGGGTTCAAGAATGGGTATATTTTCAGGGGATGATGGAATTTTTGGTGATTCAGAGCTATAAACGGATGGAGAANTCCTCCAAGAATTTTTCCCTAGCCCCAGAAGCAACAGATTTCCGGGCAAGAACTTTAACACGACGATTCTTGGGGGCAGGAGTAGGGTTTGGAGTGGGTTCAAGAATGGGTATATTTTCAGGGGATGATGGAATTTTTGGTGATTCAGAGCTATAAACGGATGGAGAATTGGAGACAGATTCAGAATGTCCTCCATCGTAATCACGATTAGGTGAGGAATTAGATGAAGAAGCTAGTGGAGGTGAAGACATTTTTATGCTTTGTTAGGAGAAAAGGACGAGTTGCATGTTTTGGGTTGTGTAGTATGAGTTAAACTTGGTTTGAAGGTAGCTTTATGAAGAGAGGAGTAATGATCGCCTTTTATAAGATATGGCCATTAATTTTACAATAGATACAAATTTATTAAAGTGGAAGTCTAATAGTTATAGGAATGTCATTGATTTGACGGTTGAGAGTTCCCTATTTCTAGGCTAATTGAGTGTTGATGTGACTCCTTGGAACGGGTTCATTTATTGATTGGTACAAGGACTTAGGAATGAACCAAATATAGATAGAATCCTACCCATGTGTGACTGTAATTGAATTACTAAATGGGGAAGAGTACGTACCTTGTCAGTCAGATGAATCAGCATAGATGAACCAAGTTCATCCTGTTAGAAATCTTTAAATTTCCTCAATTTACAAAGATAGATAAACATTATTTGTATCCATGGAATCATATTAATACATGGAACATGAGTATGGCAATAAGGACATGATGCTGAGCAATTATTAATCTGATTAAGTACCCAATTAAAATTTTCTAGCCAAAAAAAAAATTCATTTATAAATTTTTTTTCTTCCAATCAGGTGATCTTAATCATCCCTAATTCCATCCTGTTTCTCTCAAAATTCTCCCTACTAAGTGCTTTAGTAAATATATCAGCAATTTGATGATCAGTAGCACAAAATTCGATTGAGAACATTCCTTTTTCATAGTTATCCTTTAGGAAATGGTGTCTAACATCTATGTGCTTAGTCCTTTTGTGATGAACTGGGTTCTTCGTCATACTAATAGCACTAGTATTATCACAAAAAATAGGAATGCATCCCACATCAATACCAAAGTCCATGAGTTATTGTTTGATCCATAACAACTGGGCACAGCATGGGGCTGCATCCACATATTCAGCCTCAGCAGTAGACAAGGCTACTGAATTTTGTTTCTTGGTAGCCCAAGACACAAGGCATGAACCCAAAAAGTGATCCATACCTGAATTACTTTTCCAGTCAACCAGGAATCCTGCATAATCAGTATCAGCATATCCTACAAGGTCGAAATTACTACCTTTAGGATACCAAAGGCATAAATTAGTGGTGGCCTTTCAAATATCTCAAAATTCTCTTTATTGCAGTGTGGTGAGACTCCTTTGGGTTTGCCTTAAACCTAGCACACAATCCCACGCTGAACAGAATATCAAGTCTGCTGGGAGTGAGATAAAATATAGACCTAATCATCCCTCTATATAGCTTCTGATCAATAGATGAACCAGGCTCATCCACATCCAATTTTTTAGCTCTGGATATGAGAGTGTCTATTTCTTTTGAGTCTTCCATTTTAAACTTCTTAAGAAATTCTTTCACATACTTTTGTTGGTGGATCATTGTTCCATTAGGGTTTTGCTTAATTTGCAAGCCCAAGAAAAAGTTTAGCTCACCCATCATGCTCATCTCAAACTCACTTCCCATTAGCATAGCAAATTTCTTGCTCAATTTTTCATAAGTCGCCCCAAATATGATACCATCCACATATATTTTTACAACTAGGAGATCCTTACCCTTTTCCCTTAAGAACAAGGTACTATCAGTTTTTCCTCGTTTGTACCCATGTTCTAGCAGGAATTTTGATAATCGTTCGTACCAAGATCTTGGTGCTTGTTTGAGACAATATAGAGCCTTGTCGAGTTTGTATACGTGGTCAGGTGACTCCTTGCTTTCAAAACCTGGAGGCTCCTTGACAAATACATCTTCCTTCAGATAGCCATTTAGAAAGGCACTCTTAACATCCATCTGATGAAGAGTGAATTCCATATGTGCAGCAAATGTTGTAAGAAGCTTGATTGCCTCCAGTCTTGCCACAAGGGAAAAGGTCTCATCATAGTCAATTCCTTCTTCTTGACTATATATTTGAACAACTAATCTTGCCTTATTCCTTGTAAGAGTTACATCCTATCGAGCTTGTTCCTTAAGACCCACTTGGTGCCAATTACTGATCTATCTAGTGGCTTGGGTACCAAGTGCCATACTTGACTTCTTTCAAACTGATTCAGCTCTTCTTTCATGGAATTTACCCAATCAGCATCTTGTAAGGATTCCCTAGTGTTCTTTGGTTCGATCATGGATAGAAAGGCATCAAACACACACAGATTTTTCAAGGATGATCTTGTTTTGATTCTGGATGCCAAATCTGTTATGATGTTCTCAAGAGGGTGTGAACTCTTCTATCTGTGTGACTTAAGTACCAGCTGTTCATTCCTAGATAATTCCATGGTGTTTTGTTGTTGTAGAGCAGGATCAGGGCCAGGTTGCATATGTTGAATTCCCCCTGTCATGATGTTTGGTGTAGTTGAACCTGGTCCATCACTTGTTCCACCTTTCATGCTCGTTTCAGTGTGATCACTTCTTCTTAGCAGTCCAAGCTCCTCATCTTCAGGTTAAAGTCTCTCAGCAAGAATGTTAGTTTCATCAAAGACAACATGTATACTTTCTTCTACACACATAGTTCTTTTATTATACACTTTATAAGCTTTACTAAGTGATGAATATCCCAAGAATACTCCCTCATCAATTCTGGGGTAAAATTTTCCTAGGGAATCTTTGCCATTATTATGTACAAAACACTTCATCCAAAAGCCCTAAAGTGGGATATGTTGGGCTTTCTCCCTTTAAGTAATTCATAAGAGTTTTCTCTACCAGAGGTCTGGTCATGCATATATTGATTATGTAACAACCAGTATTTATTGCTTCAGCCTAGAAGTTGTGAGGTAGTTTGCTAGATAGGAGCATGGTTCTTTCCATGTCTTCTAGAGTTATGTTTTTCCTTTCAACAACCCCATTTTGTTGTATNAGGTAGTTTGCTAGATAGAAGCATGGTTCTTGCCATGTCTTCAAGAGTTCTGTTTTTCCTTTCAACAACCCCATTTTGCTGTGGGGTTCTAGGAGCAGAAAAGTTATGATTAACACCATGTTCATCACAGAACTCAGCAAACTTAGCATTCTCAAATTCAGCACCATGGTCAGATCTTATTGATGCAAGTTGATGTCCTAATTGATTTTGAGTTTTCTTGACAAATGAGGTGAACATATCAAATTCTTCATCCTTATATGCCACTAATAATGTCCAAGTGAACCCTGACAAATCATCAACTAGCACCATCACATATCTCTTACCACCTCTACTTAAAGTTCTCATAGGACCACATAGATCCATATGAACCAGTTCCAACGTCCTGGTGGTACTAACTATTTTCTTACTTTTGAAAGAGGACCTTACCTGCTTCCCCCTGGCACATGACTCACAAACTTTTTCTTCCTTGAACTTAATGATAGGAAGTCCTACCACTAAGTCCTTAGAGACTAGTTTGTTAAGCTGAGTTAGACTTGCATGACCAAGTCGTTTGTGCCACAGGAGGGGATCACTGTCCAACACACTTAGACAAGTGAGTTCATTTTCAGATAGTGTGGACAAGTCTATGACATATATGTTATTCATTCTTTTTCCCTGCAAAGCAATCTTGTCAGTAAGCAGGTTAATCACAAAACATTTTGTGTAAGTAAAAGTAACTAGGTTACCTCTGCCACACAGTTGCGATACACTGATCAGGCTATATTTCAAGCCATCTATTAGATACACATGTTCAATGGATTGTGTATCAGCCTTACCTACCTTATCAGTGTATCACAACTGTGTGACAGAGGTAACCCCAATGATTTCACCTTTCTTTTAGTTTCCAAAGGAGACATTTCCTCATTTGAGATTTTCAAGTGAAAGGAACTGTTCCATGTTCCCAATCATATGCTTTGAGAAGCCACTATCCGAATACCAAATCTTCCTGCCTCCTCTCACTTGAACCTACAAAAATAATCAAAGGTTTGTCTTAAGAACCCAAACTAGTTTAGGTCCTTTTCTATGAGAGAATGGATGAATCAAATTTTTCCTAGCCCAATTTGGCAGCCAGTTTTTCCCTTTTACCAACCTCTCATTTTATTGACTGGCTTGCTCTTTTGCAGTACACTCATATTTGTAGTGCCCAGTCTTACCACAATGGGTGCAAATTTTATTCTCAGGAAGAGTGAGATACTTGTGTTTGGTATCCTATTTGGGCAATTGACTTCCAAATCCAATCCCTCTCCTGTTGCTACTATGATTCTCTTGAAGCCATATCAGGGCGTCAGAGGATTTATTCCATTTACAAGTTCGATCTAATTCATGTTTGACTTTGCCAAGTTCTTCATTAAGAGTTCTTATTTGTTCGTCCTTGGCATACATCTTATCTTTTAATTTTCCCATGTTTTCTTCTAACATGATATAAGAATGATCAACAACCTTTTTACTTGATCCTAGATTTAGCTTTAAGTTTTCAGATTTTAGTTCTAGAATATCAGTTTCAAGTGGATGAACCTGGTTCAACTAGTCAGTGTTTTTCTTTTCAGATTCACTGACTATGATTTCCAGGTTTATGCACTTTGTTTTTAGCATTGCACGTTTTTTAGATAGTTGATCCTTCTCATTGGTTGTTTCCTCAGAATAATCTATAAAATCAAGTAGCAACTAAGAGAGTTTTTCCTTAGATAGGAACTTTACTCTTTTTTTTTTATGATGAGAGATACTTACCTGTAGTTCTTCATGCGATTCCTTGTCAGATTCTCCAATTGCCAGTAGCGCCTGATCTTCAGTCTCCCCATCTTCTGATTTTTCATCTGAAATTTCCCCCCAAGTAGCAACCATAGCCTTTGTTGTGGTTGTCTTAGGTTGAACCTGTTCCTTCCTCCTGTTCCTTTTCTCATATCTTTCTTTTTTCCACTCTACTTCCCACTGAGGATAATTTTTAATGAGATGGTCAGTCTTACCACATTTATAGCATCCCTCGTAAATTGCTCATTCTGGAGCTTTTTCTTTGTTGTAGTTTCCTCCTCTAGAGATGCCTTTCTTCCTCATGAGAAAGTTTCTGAATTCTTTAGTGATCATGGCCATCTCATCATCTTCCATATCTGCTCCCCCAGTGATTCTTAAGTCTAGACTCCTCTCCTTCTTTGGACCATCCATATTCATTGTCTGCCTTCTCAGTTCATAGGCAGTGAGGTTTCCCATTAGCTCATCCAATTTGAGGGTTGCCATATTTTTGGATTCCTGGATAGTAGTGATTTTTCTTTCCCAAAAAATAGGCAAGACCCTTGTTAGGATCTTCTCAACCTTGTCCTCATCAAGAATGATTCTTCCAAGTGACTTTAGTTCATTAGTCAAGGTTGTGAACCTTGTCTACATCTCTTGGATAGTCTCTCCTTCTTTCATAGTGAAGTTTTCATACTGAGAGTATAGTAGAGTAGCTCTTGACCTTTTTACCCGAGGTGTTCTTTATGGGCTACTTACAAGGTGTCCCAAATCTCTTTGGCAGTGGTGCAACTTTGGATTCTGATGTACTCGTCTGGACCTAGTCCACACACTAGCCACTTTTTGGCCTTTGCATTCTTCTTTCATTTCTTTAGATCCTCAGCAGTGCAACCAGCTCTTGTCTTTGGTATATCTATACCTTCAACAGTCTTCATCATGGTAGCTAGAGGACCATCAGTGACTTTGTCCCTGAGTTCATAGTCTTCTCCAATTAGGTGATCTTTCATCCTATTTTTCCACCATGAGTAGTACTGGCCATTGAAGAGTTGTGGCCTTGAAATTGATTGACCTTCTCAATTTCCAGGTGGTGCACTCATCTTGATCTTTTCCAAGGTGTTGGCCTTTCAAGGATAACATGCTCTGATACCGATTGATGCTTTAGACTTCAATACCACACAAGAAGATAGGTTACTTTGTGTGGTACCCAATTTTCGAGTGCTATCTCAGTAGAAGAACCTGGTTCTTCTTGGTGTTCCAACTACTACTGTCACGGAATAATAAGAAGCAGTAAAGTAAAACCACAGAGATTTTACGTGGAAAACACCTGGTTCAAAAGATGAATAAACCACGACCTACTCCTCAGCAGGATTTTCTCAAACTCTTCACTAAAACTCGGAGCCAAACAGACTGACAAAATAAACTTTTTTGTAATCCTAGGACTAACTCTAATCCTTTTGTAGTAACTAGCCCCTAGCTAATTTCTACACACCTCAAGTTAACTCTAACTTGAACAATACGTACCTATTACAACTGCTTCTATGAAAGCTAAGAGATACAATATTAAAAACTCCTACTACAATCAACTAGACTCAATAATCAATCAGATGGAACTGGTTCTTCTAGTTGAACTGTAGCCTTTGCATCGCACAATGATTCTGCTAACAAAATAACTATGGGAATTTTGCCTTCAGATTTTGATTCATTTCATCTTTTGTGCGTGTTGAATTCCAGCAGAAATACATCAAGTATTCTAGTTCAACTTTACTTGGGTGAACAAATTCGAACCAAACTCAATTTCTTTTCTTTTGTTACTTTCCTTGCTGAATTCGACTTCAATTGATCAGATCAGTTTGAAAACCTTTTTGCATTAGGAGACAATCTCTTGGTTCATTGATATTTCATATTCACAACCATCTCCTAAGCATATAGGTTTATGTGCCAGCTATTTAGTTCAAGATGTGTGCTCTGATGGACCTGTTCAACTGGTCAGCCGTTTATCAATCTTCAAAACTATTCAATGACATGGGTCAACACTGAGGGTATTATATTCTAAGTCCAATACATTGGACTGATCGTCAACAACACCAAATCTCATTTCAAAGACAAGACGAAAATTAACACAGCAAAAGATTCATCATATACAAATGATGGTTAAAAAGTATGTTTACAAAGCTTCCACCCAGAGCCCTTACACAGGAGAAGAAAAATGAAATAAGCTTAGTCTACTGTCGGGGTCACTCGATCGGAGGTAGTTTTCTCAGGAGCTGCATCTTCGACGGTCTGATCTTCAGCGGCCTCTTCCTCCTCGGGGACTTCGTCTTCATCCCCCCCACTCTCAGAGTCGCTGGCAGGATCCTCATCGGAAGTAAGCAATGCTGCTGCCTCTTCTTCTAAGGCCTTCACCTTCTTGATCTCAGAAGAAAGATCAAAGCCTTCGACCCATACCTCCTCGAGGGCTTGCCTTTGAGACTCTAGCCGATCTTGATTGATGGCCCGTGTTAACTTAAGCTCGGCCACATTAGCTACCTTTTTATCCTGGGCATTGGCAGCAGTAACATCGTTCCGATATGTTGATAGAATTGCATCAGCCTTAGACAAGGTTTTGGATAATTTTGCGGCCGACTTAGTATGAAGGTCCTTATATTTATGGATTTCTTCCCTTGCACCCTGAAGTTGTTTCCCAGCCGAGGTCAGCCTCTCTCGAAGAGTATCCTTCTCAGAGGCAATATCATCCATAAGGTGCTTCAACTCGAAGATCTCAGTTTCTTTGACCCTAAGCTCCTCCTAAAGTTTCCCCACCAGGTCAGCTTTCTTCTTGAGCTGCAAGAATCGAGTCGAGACATTAAATACTAAAATGAGTAAGCATAAAATAAGCCCACAAACGCTATATTACCTTCTCAACGAGATCGGCCCGCTCTTGGGACGCCTTCTCTGAACTTGATCAAAGGTCATTAACTTCCCCCTCCCTATTTGCATAAAGGACCTTGAGTTCATCCGACTATGTCATGCGTTTCCTAACCTCATCTTTGCAGTGGGCCAGCTCAGCTAGTGACTTGGAAAAGGTTTGGTCGAAGAGCATCACGGCCTAAAAAACAAAGGAAGAAGGTCATAAAGGCAAGAATCAAACTCAGGATATAGTTGTTAAGGCGAAGATTATTTGTTTTTGAAGTTTCTTAGCCTCTTAAAAAATGAACAAGGTGTCAAGGTTGGGGCCTTTCTCAATCCCGGCGAAGCACTCTCAAAATAAATCGTTCTCTCCGTGGAATGCCCCCATGTCGGGAGTCTTCATATCTTGGTCATCACGTATTTATCTTGGAGAGAATGACGGGCCTGGAAGAGAGATGCCCACTTTAATTACCCCGAGTGGCTCGATCGGGGCCTTCTATCGCTTTCGAGGAGCCTCGAGGTTTAAATATTCAGACTCATCTACCAAGTGGTTTTGGTACGAGGTACGTTTTGGTCACCAGTCGGTTCGGGGACTGTTCCCGAGCTCCCTCGGAGATCCCCTCAGCTCGAGATTGAACAAACTTGGTAGCCTCCGGTGCAGTAACCTTTGAAGCATATATACGGCTTCATCTCCGATTTATTAATGGTAGTGCATCGCCTTCATCCTCAGTCTGATCTCCCTCTTCGTCCTCAGCACAAATACTTGAAGCAACTTCGGGAGACAAAACCACTTTGTTAGCCCTAGGTTTTCGAAGACAGGGCTATTTTGGCTTCGGGGACTCTGCTGGAATCTCTATCTTTCTATTCTTATCCTTGGCAGGTTTTTGGGTCTCTAACTCGTCTGATGGGGTCGACCTGATTGAAACAGCATCTCCGAGGCCTACATAAGCGCAAAATTTAAGTATGCTACCAAGAGATATTTTACTAAGCAACTCAAATATGTCAATGATAAGAACTCACCTTGGTTTTTGGCCTCCCACCGGCCTTTGGCTACGTCAGTCCAGACACGCTCGGCATATGTGGAGGTGGAAGCTAGTTGTCGAACCCAGCCCGGGAGGCCTTAACTGCACCAGGATACCACTCGACGTTTGCATCATCAGAACGAAGTTAGTCTGAATGAAAGAGAGAACATTTGATTAATGAAACGTACTTGATGAATCCATAATTGCGCTTCATATTCCATTCCTTGGGGAATGGCATATTTACAGCAGGAATCAGGTCGGAGGTCTTGACTCAAACAAAACGGCTCATCCACCCTCGGTCTTTATCTTCGTCGATGCTAGCGAAGGAAGACTTGAAAGATCGACGTTGTAATTTTATCTGACCACCACGATAGAGACGACGACTATAAAGTCTAATCATATGGTCGAGGGTAAAAGCCATCCCCTCGACTTGACTGGAAAAATACCTAATCAGGTAAATAATTTGCCAGAAGGAAGGATAGATTTGGCCTAGGGTCACCCAATATTGTCGACAAAAGCCGAGGACCACTGGATCTAGCGAGGGTGAAGAAGGTCCTACGGGACCTAAGGTAAATGGGTATGTGTATACGCTTAGGAACCTTCTTTGTAAATAGTTATGTCCTCTTCAGAAGAAGGAATCTCCACTTGTACTACATCCCCCAATGGAAATCCGCCTTCACTTGTTCGGGTTTGGTTATTAGGGTGATGTATCGAGACATGGGTTCACATCGTCCCGCAACCGAGTAAGGTTTTTCGACCTTGAAATCAGAAGACGTTTCACAAGGCCCGGGGGTAAACTCCTCAATGCGAGGAGGTATTACCGTTTTTCTCTTAGACGAGCATGATGATGAAGGGGCTTTCTCTTTTTGGGGAACAGTCTTAGAAAGTTTTACCATTTTGTTGAGAAATTTCAGAAGAAGAAACTGGTTTAGAAATGAACACAAGGACGGGGTAAATGTAGAGAAGAGTTGATGAAGATTTGAAGTTGTTGTAGAGAGTAAAAGTATGAAGAGTGAAATATTGGAGTATTTATAGGGGTCATCTAAACCTGTTTGAGAAGCTAAAAGGACGGCCAATGGCCGTCGCTGATTTATGGTTTTTTGAGAACTGTGCAGACATGACCTCTGCACGAACTTTATGTCACACCAATCGCTGACCTCACGTGACTGATGTCATGGTTGGGATATCGAAGGGTCAAAAATTCAAATCGTTTCCTATCATTTCATTCTAAGAAACGCCGGGACTATCTGTATGTCTCGACCCAGATTTCCCACCCTCGGGAGTCATTAACACGTTACCTCTTTCATCAAATATCATCAATCGCATGCAAACAATGGAATTAAATAATAAAGCGGAAGTCTTAAATTAATAAAAAAAATTGAATAGAAATGCGGAAAACTCAACATAAGCCTCTACCCAAGACTGGTGTCACAATACTCACGAAATACTAAGAGTACTAAATACAATCGTCTAAAATAAAACACAACTATTTTTCTCGAGTACAATGAGATAACAAACTGAAATAATAGATAGAGGAGACGCCGGGCCTGCGGACGCTTGCAAGGCTACCTCGGTATCTCGCTGGACTGAAGGCCTGCTCCTGCACTACTGTTGTTGTCCAAGACTTGGATCTGTGCAAAAGAGCACAGAGTGTAGTATCAGCACAACCGACCCCATGTGCTGGTAAGTGCCGAGCCTTACCTCTGCGAAGTAGTGACAAGGCTAGGACCAGACTACCAAGTAAACCTGTGCAGTTCGAATATATAAGTGCAACGGAAAAGAAATACAAGAAGAAATCAATCAATAAAGGAAGGGGAACACGTTGTGGGGAGATAACAGTTTCGTATAAGAAATATCAAATGAGGAAAGAAACACTAAGGCCTAAATATCAATAAGGATCAGAAATTACAAACTTGCACGACAACACCCTTCGTGTTTTTACTCTCGTCCTCAATATGCAATGTATAATGTAATCAATGTAAATCATGGCATGGCATCACCATTCGTTCTTTTACTCTCGTCCTCACTATGCAATGTATAATGTAATCAATGTAAATCATGGCATGGCATCACCCTTCATGCTTTTACCCTCGTCCTCACTATGCAATGTACAATGTAATCAATCTAAATCATGGCACGATATCACCCTTCATGCTTTTACTCTCTTTCCTCACAGTATAATGAATGAATATCTGTACGGAATGGTACATCGTACGACACAGCATCACCCTTCGTGCTTTACACTCTTTCCTCACAATATCAAACAATACACATCACCACCCTTCGTGCTTTACACTCTTTCCTCACAATAGCAAACAGTGCACGACACCACCCCTCGTGCTTTAACACTCTTCCTCACCCAAAAAACAATCACAAACAAAGGGCAAGAGAGTATACATAATAGAAATAGAAATCCCGGCAAGGGAACATCAATTAAACAATTAAATCCTGTCAAGGGAACAATAACAGCAATCTCAACATACAGTGCACGACATCACCCTTCGTGCTTTATCACTCTTCCTCACAATAGCAAACAGTGCATGACATCACCCTTCTTGCTTTAACACTCTTCCTTACCCAAACAGCAATCACGAACAAAGGGCAAGGGAGTAAACATAATAGAAATAGAAATCCCGGCAAGGAAACATCAATTAAAAAATTAAATCCCGGCAACGGAACAACATCAATGAGTTTCCATATCCCAACAAGGGAGAAAATCTACAAACAACGAAACGTCCCCACAAGGGAATAAACCAATAAGTCTTTCTCTTTCTTTAACTTTCATCTCATAGTTCACATTATCACTTGAGCCAATGCTCCAAAGATTTAATTATCTCATATACCTTCACAATTTGTATTTCAACTCGAGCCAACGCTCCACGAAGTTTAAAGATCACAATTCCTTTCACATACTCGTTACAACATATAAAAATCATCAATTAAGCATGGAAGTTATAACAAAAACAAAAATATTCGCAATATAAGGACTCACGGTCATGCTAGACACCAATGTATAGATACTCATCGCTATGCCTATACATCATACTCGACAATTAGCAAGTAGCAAATAAGACTCAACTCATATTCCCTCAAGCTAAGGTTAGACCAAACACTTACCTCGATGCTTTGAACTCAACTCAAGCCTCAATTATAGCTTTACCCCCTGATTCCTCCTCCAATTCACTCTTATCTAATCAAAAATTACTTAATTACATTAATAAACACTAAACGAATCAACCCCAATGCATGAAAATGAGTTTTCCAAGGTTTTACCCAAAAAGTCCAAAATCTCCCCCGGGCCCACGTGGTCAAAACCCGAGGTTCGAACCAAAACCCGGTTACCCATTCCCCCACGAAACCAAATATATAATTTGTTTTGAACTCGGACCTCAAATTGAGGTCCAAATCCCCAATTTTAGAAAAACCTAAGTTCTACCCAAAACACCCAATTTCACCCATGAAAATCCTTTATTTTAAGTTGAGAACATGTTAAATGATGTTAATGATTGAATAAAATGAGTAATAATCAACTTACAATTGATTTGGAAGAAGGTTTGTTCTTGAAAAATCGCCCAAAGGAGTTGTGTCTTGAAAATGGGGTGGAAAAGGTCTTAAAATTGACTAAGTATGAAAAATGCAGGTTGCGGATATGGGAATTGTGAACTGGGGTTCGCAATTAACATGGGAATTGTGATGTTTTGTTCGCATTTTCGAACACTGGGCAAAAGGAGGGACTTCACATTTGCGACCAAAAATATCGCATTTGCGAAGGTCCCATACTCGCAATTGCTAACCATATGGTCGCATTTGCGATCCATGGCCATCAAGGGCATCTCTGCATTTGCGAAGTATTTTAACGCATTTGCGAGAAGACCTTCGCATTTGCGAAGCCTGCAGGTCAGTTATACCAGCTAATTTCCAAGTTCAAAAATGCAATCCGTGGCCTATCCAAAACTCACCCGAGCCCTCGAGGCTCCAAACAAAGTATTCACACAACCTCAAAGACATCCTACGGGCTTATTCGTGCGATCAAATCGCTAATATAACATCATATACATCGAATTAAGCCTCCAAATCCATGATTTCTTCCAAATTTCATAAAATATCAAAATTTTCATTTCAAGTCCGAAACCCGTCAAACGACGTTCGTTTTCAACCAAACTTTACAGAAAGTGCTTAAACCATATATAAGACCTGTACCGGGTGCCGGAACCAAAATACGGGCCCGATACCTTCACTTTCTCATCAGATTTCATTTTCAATTTCCTTAAATATTTTCAAAAAATAATTTTACTCAAAAATTCATTTCTCGGGCTTGGGACCTCAGAATTCAATTCCGGGCATACGCCTAAGTCCCATATTTTCCTACGAACCCTCCGGGACCGTCAAATCACGGGTTCAGGTCCGTTTACCCAAATTATTGATCGAAGTCAAATTTATTCATTTAAACATCAAATTTTAGCATTTTCACAGAATTTCATATTTACGTTGTTCGCGCGCCTGGACTGCACACGCAAATCGAGGTAACTAAAGATAAGGTTGTCAAGGCCTCAAAAGCACAGAATGAGTAAAAAAATAGGTGATGACCCTTTGGGTCGTCACATTCTCCACCTCTAAAACAAATGTTCGTCCTCGAAAAGACAGAAGAAGGAAGTACTTGAGTCGGGGAATAGATGAGGATAACGGCTCTGCATATCAGACTCGGACTCCCAGGTCGATGCCTCAGGAGGCTAACCTCTCCACTAACACGAACAGAAGGGTAACTCTTGGATATTAATTGACGAACCTGGTGGTCTAGAATAGCTATCGGCTCCTCCTCACAAGATAAGTACTTGTCCAACTGGAGAGTGCTGAAATCTAACACGTGGGTTGGATCGCCGTGATACCTCCGAAGCATGGAAACATGAAAAACTGGATGTACGGCTGATAAGCTAGGTGGAAATGCAAGTCTATTAGCCACCTCTCCCACTCGATAAAGAATCTCAAACGGACCAATGAACCTAGGGCTAAGCTTGCCCTTCTTCCCAAATCTCATCACGCCCTTCATAGGCGACACTCGGGGCAATACTCACTCACCAACCATGAAAGCCACATCTCGAACCTTGCGAGCTGCATAACTCTTTTGCCTGGACTGAGTTGTACGAAGCCTATCCTGAATGATCCTGACCTTGTCCAAGGTCTCCTTAACGAAATCCGTACCCAACAACCGAGCCTCTCCCGGGTCAAACCATCCAACCGGAGATCGATACCACCTATCATCTAAAGCCTTATAAGGAGCCATCTGGATACTCGACTGGTAGTTGTTGTTGTAGGTAAACTCTCCTAAAGGCAAGAACTGATCCCATGATCCTCCAAAGTCAATAACACAAGCTCGGAGCATATCTTCCAATGTCCGAATAGTACGTTCGGACTGTCCATCCGTCTGAGGATGAAATGTTGTGCTCAAATCCACCTGGGTGCCTTACTCTCACTGAACTGCTCCCCAGAAACGCGAGGTAAACTGCGCGCCCCAGTCCAAAATGATAGATACCGGCATACCATGAAGGCAAACAATCTCCCAGATATAGATCTCAGCTAACCTCTC
Source organism: Nicotiana knightiana (assembly GCA_005239525.1). NCBI lineage: Eukaryota > Viridiplantae > Streptophyta > Magnoliopsida > Solanales > Solanaceae > Nicotiana > Nicotiana knightiana. The sequence goes on along the minus strand of ML388289.1, from coordinate 82,231 downwards.
GGATGAATAAGAGACTGCCACAGGAATGAAATGCGCTAACTTGGTCAACCGATCAACAATGACCCAAACTGCATCGAACTTCTTCTGGGTCAATGAAAGTCCAGTAACGAAGTCCATAGTGATCCTCTCCAACTTCCACTCAGGAAGCTCAACCCTCTGAAATAAACCACCAGGCCTCTAGTGCTCATACTTAACCTGTTGACGATTCAAACACCGCGCCACATATGCCACAATATCCTTCTTCATTCTACACCACCAATAATGTTGCCGCAAATCCTTATACATCTTTGTGGCGCCCGAATTAATAGAGTATCGGGAACTATGGGCCTCCTCTAAAATCAACTCTCGAATCCCATTAACACTGGGCACACAAACTCGCCCCTGCAATCTCAAAACATCCTCATCATCCAAGGTCACCTGATTGGCGACTCCACGCTGCACCATGTCTCTAAGGACAAACAAATGGGGATCATCAAATTGCCGATCACGGATACGCTCCAATAATGAAGAACGAGTGACCGTACAAGCCAACACTCAACTAGGCTCAGAAATATCCAACCTCACAAATCGATTGGCCAAAGCATGAACATACAAAGCAAGCAGCCTTTGACTGACCGGAATAAAAGCAAGACTGCCCCTACTAGCTGAATTCCTACTCAAAGCATCGGCCACCACATTGGCCTTCTCCGGGTGATATAAGATGTTAATATCATAATCCTTCAACAACTCCAACTACCCCCTCTACCTCAAATTCAACTCCTTTAGGTTGAACAAGTACTGAAGACTATTATGATCCGTGAACACCTCACACACCACGCCATACAGATAGTGCCTCCAAATCTTCAATGCGTGAAACAATGGCTGCCAACTCCAAATCATGCACTGGATAGTTCTTCTCATGAATCTTCAACTGCCTCGAAGCATAAGCAATGACCTTGCTATCCTGCATCAACACTGCACCAAGCCAAATACGGGAAGCATCGCAATAGACTGCATAAGGCCCTAAACATGTGGGCAAAACTAATATCGGTGCCGAAGTCAGAGCTGTCTTGAGCCTCTGAAAGCTTGCCTCACACTCATCCGACAATCTGAACTGGGCACCCTTCTGGGTCAACCAGGTCATCGGGGATGCGATAGATGAGAACCCCTCCGCAACCCGACGATAGTAGCCTGCCAATCCCAAGAAACTCTGAATCTTTATAGCTGATGCTGGTCTAGGCCAGTTCTTGACTGCCTTAATATTCTTTGGGTCAACCTGAATACCCTCTGCCGACACAACATGACCCAGGAATGCTACTGAACTCAACCAATACTCACACTTCGAAAATTTTGCATATAGATGACTATCCTTCAGAGTCTGAAGAACCACTCTGAGATGCTTCTCATGCTCCTCTTGGCTGCGGGAGTATATCAATATATCATCAATGAACACTATCACGAACGAGTCCAAATAAGGCCTGAACACTCTGTTCATCAAGTTCATAAAAGCTGCTGGGGCATTTGTCAATCTAAACGACATGAGCAAAAAATTGTAATGCCATTACCGAGTGCGGAAAGCTGTCTTAGGGACATCGGACGCCCTAATTCTTAGTGGATGGTAACCAGATCTCAAGTCAATCTTGAAAAACACTGAAGCAACCTGAAGTTGGTCGAATAAATCATCAATCCTCGGCAAAAGATACTTGTTCTTGATAGTAACCTTATTCAACTGCCGGTAGTCAATAGACATCCTCGTCGAGCCATCTTTCTTCTTGACAAACAATACTGGAGAACCCCCAAGAGAGGCCTAATGAAGCCTTTACCCACCAAATCCTGTTAGTGCTCCTCCAATTCCTTCACAATACTGATATCGAGATACGATGCTTGAAGACCTCATAATTACCCAAAATAGCGTGCCTCATCTAACGCCACCTGGAGCGGCTCCTACCTTGTAAGTTAAGGATCCATAACTATAGCACGAATTTAGCAAATTACGCATAGATGTTTAATTAGTATATTTATTTATTTATTAATATTATTATTATTAATCTTATTCTTATACATGAGTCTTTAACAAGCATGACTTCCTACCAGTACTTATAGTAAAAAGAAACAAAATTTAATTCACAAGGGAGAATTTAAACACAAGAATTTCCATCAGAAGGATCTCATCCTTACATAACTTCCACCCCGGCTCAAGATCCTGTCTAAATATACCAAATCATTTCAACACGTGACGATCTCGTCCTCGGTTCTGAATCACAAGTAATATTCATATCGTTCCACTCGAAACATTCCATTTCCTTCATTTAAATATTTTCTGTTAAGCAAAATTTCAACACGTAATGGTAAACACAGTTAACCCCATAGAATTTCTCAATACAAGTATTCACATAAGTAGATTTTTGAGTTACGAAGCTCAACCAAAAGAGGAGCATATTAGAAGAATTTTATTAGATAAGCATAACCGAATTAAGTTCAGAAAATCATTACTTTATAACAATTAGAGATTGTTCTTTTAGTGAAATCATTTAATGTAACGACCTCTTCGATACCATAGAAAACATATCAACATACTAGGTCTCCACCTCTAGGAATCTAACCTCCACTTTCGATATTCCGACTCCTTTTTCCCTAGGTTGTCATGTAGTTGAGTTGTAGCTGCAATGGGGCAGGTAGCCTGAGTGCTCTGATGAAATATGACTCCCCCAAGTCTAGTGTAATTTGTACAACCAGCCGACATAAAGTATCAACGTGTCCTGAGTTCGTCCAAAATTCCCAGCTTATCTCTCGCAAAAATTCCCGGCCTTATACATTCCAAACCAAAACCGATATGACACGCGTCCTCGCAATCTATTCCTTGGCAGTGGAATCCCCCCCCCCCCCACATGGCACGAATTCATAGGTCACAATACCTGATAATCCACGATGTTAAACTTTACAGCTCATATAAATCAACCCTATTGCCTTACACTTATTCCCATGGTGTGCAATACTTCACGGAAGCGGTCAAGAAAATCATCTGGGCCTTCAAAATATATACCACTGAAATGATGTGGACCTTGTTTGGTAACTTGTCCAACCTTAATAAGCGGACTAGTACATCCTGCAACCATGGAGTAGCTATAAATCCTTCCAGAATCTGAACTAGTCCAACATATACTGACTGAGCTACAACCTCCGTATACAGATCTATTTGACATTGTACAATAAGTGTTGATGTTCGAGCTTTAGACTGCGCTCTACTTCTGTCTCTTCCCTTAATCGTAGCTGTCACTGGTGCTTCATTTCTGGTTCGGTCTTAGACGCTTCCCGTGTTGTCGAGATTAATGAGAGGACAAGAGTAAGCAAGTTCAATCATCAATGATAGAATAAATTCTCACGATGGAGATGAAGAAATGTGGAGTAATTCCTAACTTTGCAGCCTCTGGGGGATAAATACAGACGTCTCCGTACCGATCCCTCAGACTCTACCAAGTTTGTCCGTGAGTTGTGAAACCAAAGAAACCTAGTGCTCTGGTACCAACTTATCACGATCCGTATTTCCCACCCTCGGGAGTCGTGATGGCGCCTACTAGTGGGAGCTAGGCAAGCCAAACCTTAATTACCTTTTTCATTAACACCTTACCTCTTTCATCAAATATCAGCAATCGCATGCAAACAATGGAATTTAATAATAAAGCGGAAGTCTTAAATTAATAAAAAAAAAACTGAATAGATATGGGGAAAATTCAACATAAGCCTCTACCCAAGACAGGTGTCATAATACTCAAGAACAACTAAGAGTACTAAATACAATCGTCTGAAATAAAACACAATTGTTTGTCTCGAGTACAATGAGATAACATACTGAAATAATAGATAGAGCAGATGTCGGGCCTGCGGACGCTTGCAAGACTACCTCGGTATCTTGCTGGACTGAAGGCCTGCTCCCGCACTACTGTTGTTGTCCAAGACCTGGATCTGTGCAAAAGAGCACAAAGTGTAGTATCAACACAACCGACCCCATGTGCTGGTAAGTGCGTAGCCTAACCTCGGCAAAGTAGTGACAAGGCTAGGACCCGACTACCAAGTAAACCTGTGAAGTTCGAATATATATATATACAACGAAAAAGAAATACAGGAAGAAATCAATCAATAAAGGAAGAGGAAAACGCTGTGGGGAGATAACAGTTTCATATAAGAAATCTCAAATAAGGAAAGGAACAACAAGGCCAAAATATCAATAAGGATCAGAAATCACAAACTTTCACAACATCACCCTTCGCGTTTTTACTCGTGCCCTCACTACGCAATGTATAATGTAATCAATGTAAACATGGCATGGCATCACCCTTCGTGCTTTTACTCTCGTCCTCACTATGCAATGTATAATATAATAAATGTAAATCATGGCACGACATCACCTTTCGTGCTTTTACTCTCGTCCTCATTATGCAATGTATAATGTAATCAATGTAAATCATGGCATGGAATCACCCTTCGTGCTTTCACTCTCTTTCCTCACGGTATAATTAATGAATATCTGTACGGAATGGTGCATGGTACGACATGTCATCACCCTTCGTGCTTTACACTCTTTCCTCACAATATCAAACAATGCACAGCATCACCCTTCGTGCTTTACACTCTTTCCTCACAATACCAAACGGTACACGACATCACCCTTCGTGCTTTAACACTCTTCCTCACCAAAACAACAATCACAAACAAAGGGAAGGGAGTAACCAGAATAGAAATAGAAATCCCGGCAAGGGAACATCAATTAAACAATTAAATCCCGACGAGGGAACAATAACAATAATCTCAACATACAGTGCACGGCATCACCCTTCGTGCTTTATCACTCTTCCTCACAATAGCAAACAGTGCACGACATCACCCTTCGTGCTTTAACACTCTTCCTCACCCAAACAACAATCACAAACAAAGGGAAAAGGAGTAAATCGAATAGAAATAGAAATCCTGGCAAGGGAACATAAATTAAACAATTAAATCCCAGCAAGGGAACAACATCAGTGAGTTTCCATATCCCAGTAAGGGAAAAAATCAACAAACAACAAAACGTCCCGGCAAGGGAATAAACCAATAACTCTTTCTCTTTCTTTCACATTCATCTCATAATTCACATTATAACTTGAGTCAATTCTCCAAAGATTTAATTATCTCATATACCTTCACAATTTCTATTTCAACTCGAGCCAACGCTCCACGAAGTTTAAAGATCACAATTCCTTTCACATACTCGTTACAACATATAAAATTCATCAATTAAGCATGGAAATTATAAAAAACCCAAAATATTCGCAATATAAGGACTCGGGATCATGCTAGACACTAATGTATAGATACTCGTCACCATCCTTATACATCGTACTCGATAATTAGCAAGTAGCAGATAAGACTCAACTCCTATTCCCTCAAGCTAAGGTTAGACCAAACACTTATCCCGATGCTTTGAACTCAACTCAAGCCTCAATTGTAGATTTACTCTGTGATTCCACCTCCAATTTGCTCTTATCTAATCACAAATTACTTAATTACATTAATAAACACTAAATGAATCAACCCCAATGCATGAAGATGAGTTTTCCAAGGTTTTACCCAAAAAGTCAAAAATTGCCCCCGAGCCCACGTGGTCACAACCCGAGGTTCGAACCAAAACCCGGTTACCCATTCCCCCACGAACCCAAATATCCCCAATTTTAGAAAAACCTAAGTTCTACCCAAAACACCCAATTTCACACATGAAAATCCTTGATTTTAAGTTGAAAACATGTTAAATGATGTTAATGGTTGGAAGAAATGAGTAAAAATCAACTTACTATTGATTTGGAAGAAGGTTTGTTCTTGAAAAATTGCCCAAAGGAGTTGTGTCTTGAAAATGGGGTGAAAAATGTCTTAAAATCGACTAAGTATGAAAAATGCAGGTTGCAGATATGGGAATTGCGAACTGGGGTTCGCAATTGCAAACCCTGACCTGACATGGGAATTGCAAAGTTTTGTTCGCATTTGCGAACACGGAGCAAAAGGAGGGACTTCGCATTTGCGACAAAAAATGTCGCATTTGCGAAGGTCCCATACTCGCATTTGTCAACCATATGGTCGCATTTGCGATCCCTGGCCATCAAGGGCATCTTTGTATTTGCAAAGTATTTTATCGCCTTTGCGATGGAGGGTCAGGCCTGGCTACCTCGCATTTACGAGAAGACCTTCGCATTTGCGAAGCCTGCGGATCAGTTATACCAGCTAATTTCCAAGTTAAAAACTGCAATTCGTGGCCTATCCATGTGACGACCCAAAGGGTCATCACCTATTTTATTACCTATTGTGTACTTCTGAGACCTTGAAAACCTGATTTGTAGTTTCCTTGATTTGCGTGTGCAGTCCGGGCGCGTAGCCAGACAGCTTAAGTATGAAATTCTGTGAAAAATCCTAAGACCTGATATTAAAATGAATAAATTTGACTACGGTCAAAATATTGGGTAAACGGACCCGGACCCGTGATTTGACGATACCAGAGGGTCTGTAGGAAAATATGGGACTTGAACGTATGCCCGAAATCGAATTCCGAGGTCCCAAGCCCGAGAAATTAATTTTTGAGAAAAATTGTTTTCTGAAAATATTAATGGAAATTGAAAATGAAATCTAATCAGAAATGATGGTATCGAGCCCGCATTTTTTTTCCGGTGCCCGGTACAGGTCTCATAAATGGTTTAAGCGCTTCCTGTAAAGTTTGATTGAAAACGGATTTCGTTTGATGTGTTTCAGACATGAAATGGGAACTTTGATATTTTATGAAATTTGATAAAATTCATGGATCTTGAGGTTTAATTCTATGTGTATCATGTTGTTTTGGCGATTTGATCGCACAGGTAAGTTCTTAGGAGGTTATGTAAGTTATCTGTGAAATTTGGTATCATTCCGAGTTTAAGTAAGTTATCTGTGAAATTTAGTGTCTTAGCCTCGTCACTACTTCCCCGAGGTTAGGCTCGGCACTTACTCGGTACATGGGGTCGGTTGTATTGATGCTACACCTACACTTATTTATGTTGTGCAGATTACGCAGTCGGACCCAGAGGACATCATTAGTGGGAGTGTCTTCCAGCTTATCATAGAGGCTTCAAGGTATACCCCCTGGCGTTCGTGGGCCTTGGCGTCTCTTCCATCCCTTTGTCTCCACTTCTAGCTTCTTTTTCCCTAGTTTCAGAGACAGTCATGTATTTCCTTTCAGACTTTTATTTAGCACTCTTGTAGATTGTTCGTGAGCTTGTGACTCAAGGATTTGGAAAAAATTTCCGCGTCGTTGTATTATATTGTCCTTATTTAGCTTGAAACCATATTTATTTCCACTGTTAAACTGTGAACCATTTAGCTTATCCTATTAAATTGATGTTAATATGCTAGTTTATCTATACACGTTGGCTTGTCTAGCGGGTTCAATGTTAGATGCCATCACGGCCCGATGGTTAGATTTCGGGGGGTGACAAGTTGGTATCAGAGCTCTAGGTTACTTAGGTCTCACAACTCACGGACAACATGGAAGAGTCTGAGGGATCGGTACAGAGACGTCTGTATTTATCCCCTAGAGGCTGCGAAGTTAGGATAACTCCATATTTCTTCTCTTCTCTGTCGTGTGCTACGAATTCTGAGTACGGATTGAGTTTTTATTCTATTCTCTCGCAGATGGCGAGGACGCATGCTTCCCTTGGTTTCGCCCAGCAGTCTGACACTCCTGCTACAACTCCTACTCAGGGTTGAGGTTGAGGACGAGGCTGTGCTAGAGGCCGAGACCAGGGCCAGGCTCAGCCAAGAGCAGCAGCCCCAGTGGAGGACCCTCAGGTTGAGTCTGACGAGGAGGTCCCAGTTCCGGCAGACCCAGTTGGACCAGCTCGGGTCCCAGAGGGGTTCATAGCTACCCCAGTGCTTCAGGACGCCCTTGTCCGTCTAGTCAGACTCATGGAGAGTGTAGCACAGGCGGGTCTTCTTCCTACAGCACCAGCCGCCTCTCAGGTTGGGGGAGGTGCCCAGACTCCTATCGCCCGCGTGCCAGAGCAACTAGCTCCACAGTTTCAAACTTCGGCACCTCAGCCAGCCGGAGTAGCTCAACCGGTTATTGCAGTGCCGGTAGTAGAGGGAGCACCCATGTCAGCAAATGCTACTGGACAGGTTCACTAAGTTATTTACTCCTACTTTCACTAGTTCACGATCAGAGGACCCCCATGATTATTTGGACAGTTGCCATGAGGTTCTTCGAAATATGGGCACTGTGGAATCGAACGGGGTTGCCTTCGCTACTTTTTGGTTATCTAGCGCAGCCACGAGTTGGTGGAGAGACTATTGCTTAGCCAGACCAGCTGAATCTACACCTTTGACTTGGACTCAGTTCTCAGAGGTATTTCTGGGGAAGTTTCTTCCCATTACTCGAAGAGAGGACCTTCGGAGGCAGTTTGAGTGTCTCCAGCAGAGATCCATGTCCGTCACTCAGTACGAGACCAGGTTCCTCACTCTATCCCGACATGCTCTTATGATACTTCCCACTGATCGGGAGAGGGTTCGGAGGTTTATCGAGGGATTGGCCTAGCCTATCAGATTTCAGATGGCCAGAGAGTCAAGTACATATATATCGTTCCAGGATGCGGCTAATGTGGCCAAGAGGATTAAGATGATTTTGTCGCAGGGTGGTGGGGCCCAACCCCGATGTTATGCTCTTCTAGCCAGGACAGAGGTTGAGTCTTCAGATACAGTCATTACAGGTACTATTTGGGTTTATGGCAGTGATGCTTCAGTGATATTTGATCTAGGGTCTACGTATTCATATGTGTCCTCTTATTTTGCACCATACCTGGTCATGCCTAGTCATCCACTAAGTATTCATGTTTATGTATCTACACCGGTGGGTGATTCTATCGTGGTCGATCGAGTCCATCGTTATTGTGTTGTGGTGATTGGGGGTCTTGAGGCCCTTGTTGATTTGTTGCTTTTACGTATGGTCGACTTTGATGTTATATTGGGGATGGACTGGTTATCCCCATATCATGCTATCTTGGATTGCCATGCCAAGACGGTGACCTTAGCCTTACCGGGTTTGCCCCGTTCGGAGTGGAAAGGAACTCCTGGTCATTCTACTCGCAGTGTTATTTCGTGCGTGAAGGCTATGAGTATGGTCGAGAAGGGGTGTTTGGCCTATTTGGCTTATGTGAGCGATTCCAGTGTTGAGGTTCCTTTATTGATTCGGTGTCCGTGGTTCGTGAGTTTCCTAGGGTTTTTCCTTTAGACCTGCCGGGGATGCCACCCAACAGGGACATTTATTTTTTGCATTGACCTGGCTCCGGGCACCCAGCATATTTCTATTCCGCGTAACACTTGGCCCCGCCAGAGTTGAAAGAGTTGAAGGAACAATTGTAGGATTTGCTTGGGAAGGGTTTCATTAGACCCAGTGTTTCTCCTTGGGGTGCTCCAGTATTGTTTGTGAAGAAAAATGATAGTTCGATGAGGATGTGCATTGATTACCTACAATTGAACAAGGTTACGATCAAGAATAAGTATCCACTGCCGATGATTTATGACTTGTTCGATCAACTTTAGGGTGCCAGGGTATTTTTGAAGATAGACTTGAGATCTGGCTACCATCAGTTGAGGATTAGGGAATCCGATGTCCCTAAAACAGCTTTTCGCACTCGGTATGGGCATTACGAGTTTTTGGTCATGTCGTTTGGGTTGACAATTGCCCCAGGAGCTTTTATGGATTTGATGAACCGATTGTTCGGGACTTATTTGGACTCGTTCGTGATAGTCTTCATTGATGATATACTGATATACTCCCGCAGTCAGGAGGAGCACGAGCAGCATCTCAGAGTCGTTCTTCAGACTCTGAAGGACAGTCAGCTATATGCAAAGTTTTTGAAGTGTGAGTTCTGGTTGAGTTCAGTTGCGTTCCTGGGTCATGTCGTGTTAGCAGAGGGTATTCAGGTTGACTCGAAGAATATTGAGGCAGTCAAGAACTAGCCTAGACCAGCATCAACTACAGAGATTCGGAGTTTCTTGGGACAGCCGGCTATTATCGTCGGTTCGTGGATGGGTTCTCATCTATTGCAGCCCCAATGACTAGGTTGACCCAGAAGGGTGCCCAGTTCAGATGGTCGTACCAGTGTGAGGCGAGCTTTCAGAGGCTCAAGACAGCTCTGACTATGGCATCGGTATTGGTTTTTCCCATAGGCTCAGGGCCTTATACAGTCTATTGCGATGCTTCCAGTATTGGGCTTGGTGCAGTATTGATGCATGAGGGCAAGGTCATTGATTATGCTTCGAGGAAGTTGAAGATTCATGAGAAGAACTACCCAGTGCATGATTTGGAGTTGGCAGCCATTGTCCACTCATTGAATATTTGGAGGCACTATCTGTATGGCGTGGCGTGTCTGGTATTTACGCATCATAAGAGTCTTCAGTACTTGTTCAAGCAAAAGGAGTTGAATTTGAGGCAGAGGAGGTGGTTGGAGTTGTTGAAGGATTATGATATTACCATCTTATATCACCCGGGAAAGGCCAATGGGCAGTCTTGCTTTTATTCCGGTCAGTCAGAGGCCGCTTGCTTTGGGTGTTCAGGCTTTGGCCAATCGATTTGTGAGGTTGGATATTTCTAATCCTAGTCGAGTGTTGGCTTGTACGGTCGCTCGTTCTTCATTATTATAGTGTATCTGTGATTGACAGTTTGATGATCCCCATTTGTGTGTCCTTAGAGACACGGTGCAACGCGGAGGTGCCAAGTAGGTGACCTTAGATGATGACGGTGTTTTGAGATTGCAGGGGCGAGTTTGTGTGCCCAATGTTGATGGGATCCGAAAGTTAATTTAAGAAGAGGCCCATAGTTCCCGTTACTCTATTCATCCGGGTGTTGCGAAGATGTATCAGGATTTGCAGCAGCATTATTGGTGGCAAAGAATGAAGACAGATATTTTGGCATATGTGGCGCGGTGTTTGAATTGTCAACAGGTTAAGTATGAGCATCAGAGGCCTGGTGGTTTATTTCACAGGATTGAGCTTCCCGAGTGGAAGTTGGAGAGGATCACTATGGACTTCGTTACTGGACTTCCGTTGACCCGGAAGAAGCTCGATGCAGTTTGGGTCATTGTTGATAGGCTGACCAAGTCAGCGCATTTCATTCCTGTGGCAATCTCCTATTCATCCGAGAGGTTAGCTGAGATCTATAACCGCGAGATTGTTCCCCTTCATGGTGTGCCGATATCTACATTTCGGACCGGGATGTGCCGTTTACCTCGCGTTTCTGGGGAGCAGTTCAGTGAGAGTTAGGCACCCAAGTGGAGTTCAGCACAGTCGAGGATCCAGATGTCTCCTTATGAGGCTTTATATGATAGGCGGTGTCGATCTCCGATTGGATGGTTTGATCCGGGAGAGGCTCGGTTGTTGGGTACAAATTTGGTTAAGGAGGCCTTGGAAAAGGTTAGGATCATTAAGGTTAGGCTTCGTACAGCGCAGTCCAGGAAAATGAGTTATGCAGATCGTAAGGTTCGAGATGTGGCTTTCATGGTTGGTTAGCGAGGATTGCTCCGAGTTTCGCCTATGAAGGGCGTGATTGGATTTGGGAAGAAGGGCAAGCTTAGCCATAGGTTCATTGGTCCTTTTGAGATTCTTGATCGAGTGGGGGAGGTGGCTTACAGACTTTCATTGCCACCTAGCTTATCAGCCGTACATCCAGTTTTTCATGTGTCCATGCTTCGGAGGTATCACGGCGATCCAGCCCACGTGTTAGATTTCAGCACTGTCCAGTTGGACAAGGACTTATCTTATGAGGAGAAGCCGATAGCTATTTTAGACCGGTAGATTCGTTAGTTGAGATCCAAGAGTTTTTCTTCTGTTCGTGTTCAGTGGAGAGGTCAGCCTCCTGAGGCATCGACCTGGGAGTACGAGTCCGATATGCGGAGCCATTACCCTCATTTATTTCCCGACTCAGGTACTTTTTTCTTCTGTCCGTTCGTGGATGAACGGTTATTTTAGAGGTGGAGAATGTGACGACCTAGAGGGTCATCACCTATTTTATTATCTATTCCGTACTTCTGAGGCCTCGAAAACCTCATTTGTAGTTGCTTCGATTTGCATGTGCATTCCAGGCGCGTAGCAGAACAACTTAAATATGAAATTCTATGAAAAATGCTAAGACCTGATATTAAAATGAATAAATTTTACTACGGTCAACATTTTGGGTAAACGAACCCGGACCCATGATTTGACTGTCCCGGAGGGTTTGTAGGGAAATATGGGACATGGGCGTATGCCCGGAATCGAATTCTGAGGTCCCAAGCCCGAGAAATGAATTTTTGAGAAAAATTGTTTTCCGAAAATATATATGGAAATTAAAAATGAAATATAATTATAAAGTGATGGTATCGGGCCCGTATTTTTGTTCCGGCACCCGGTACAGGTCTCATATATGGTTTAAGAACTTCCTGAAAAGTTTGGTTGAAAACGGATTTCGTTTGACGTGTTTCGGACTTGAAATGGGAAATTTGATGTTTTATGAAATTTGAGAAAATTCATGGATTTTGAGGTTTAACTCTACATGTATGATGTTGTTTTGGCGATTTGATTGCACGGGAAAGTTCTTAGGAGGTTATGTAAGTTATCAGTGAAATTTGGTATCATTCCAAGTTATATAGGCCAGTTCGGCACGTTGTTACCAAAGTTAGAAAACATATTATTCCTAAGTTTGGTTCTTGAGGTTTGGCGAGTGTGATTTCGAGTTTTAGCGTTGTTTTGAGTGTTTCGAAGGCACGAGCGAGTCCGTAGTATGATTTGGGACTCGTTAGTATATTTGGACTAGGGCTCGGATGGGCCCAGGTGACTTCCGATCACCTAACGAGACTAAAAACCAGCAAACCAGGTTGTTGGTGCACCTGCTCTGGTGTGACCGCAGGTGCGGTTGCCCAGCATCGCAGCTGCGAGACCGCAGGTGCGGTCCCAGGCATCGCAGGAGCGATCACCAGTGGTCTGGCCGACCATCGCAGGTGCAGAGCACTTCTCACAGGTGCGAGACCGCGGGAAGGAGTTGAGTATTATTTGCTATTTGATAATTGTTAAATACGATGTATCGGCATGGTGACGAGTATCTATACATTGGTGTCTAACATGACCATGAGTCCCTATATTGTGAATATTCTGACTTTGTTGTAATTTCTATTCCTAATTAAGGATTTCTATACGTTGTAAAGGGCATGCGAAGGGAATTTTAACCTTTAAACATCCTTGGAGCATTGGCTCAAGTTAATATATGAGATAATTATGTCCTTGGAGAATTGGCTCAAATTGTGAAATGAACGATGAAGGAATATGAGATAATTACATCTTTGGAGCATTGACTCAAATTAATATATGAGATAATTACATCCTTGGAGCATTGGATCAAGTAATAGAATAAATCATGGAAATGAAAGTGAAAGAAAGAGAAAGATTTATTGAAATGTACCCTTGCCGGGTCATCGTTGCATAGTTCCCTTGCCGGGATTTGATTGTTTAATTGATGTTCCCTTGCCGGGATTTGATTGTTTAATTGATGCTCTTGCCGGGATTTCTACTTTTACTCTTTTTATTTCGTTGCCCTTGTTTGTGATTGTTGTTTGGGTGAGGAAGAGTGTCAAAGCACAAAGGGTGATGCCGTGCCATGTTTATATTTATTATGCCCGAGGGGTCATTCTGTGGCATGTTTATATTTATTATGCATTCCGTGCCATGTTTATATTTATTATGCACGAGGGGACATTCCATGCCATGTTTATATTTATTATGCACGAGGGGACATTCCGTGCCATGTTTATATTTATTATGCACGAGGGGACATTCCGTGCCATGTTTATATTTATTATGCACAAGGGGACATTTTGTGCCATGCTTATATTGATTATGCACGAGGGGACATTCTGTGCCATGCTTATATTGATTATGCACAAGGGGACATTCCGTGCCATGTTTTATATTATTATTATTATGCACGAGGGGAATTGCCGTGCCGCATCTTTCACTGCTTAATCTATGTTGTCATTTCCTTTTTTTATTTTTCAGATATTTTGGACTGTTGTTTTTGTTTCTGTCATTTCAGTATTTGNCATGTTCTCCCCGTAATTGTATTCTTGATTAGTTTCTGCTATACTATTGAACTGCACAGGTACACTTTGTTGTCGTGTCTTAGTCTCATCACTACTTCGCTGAGGTTAGGCTCGACACTTACTCAGTACATGGGGTAGGTTGTACTGATGCTACACCTGCACTTCTTTATGTTGTGCAGATTATGCAGCTGGACCCGGAGGACATCATTAGTGGGGGTGTCTTCCAGCTTATCATAGAGGCTTCAAGGTATACCCGCTGGCGTTCGTGAGCCTTGGCTTCTCTTCCATCCCTATGTCTCCACTTCTGTCTTGTTTTTCCCTAGTTTCAGAGACAGTCATGTATTTCCTTTTAGACTTGTATTTAGCATTCTTGTAGACAGTTTGTGAGTTTGTGACTCCGGGTTTTGGAAAAGATTTGCGTGTCGTTGTATTATGTTGTCCTTATTTAGCTTGAAACCATATTTATTTCCGTTGTTAAACTGTGAACCGTTTAGTTTAGCCTATTAAATTGATGTTAATATGCTAGTTTATCTATACACGTTGGCTTGTCTAGCGGATTCAACGTTAGACGCCATCACAGCCCGATGGTGGGATTTTGGGGCGTGACAATCCAAAACTCACCTGAGTACTCGGGGCTCCAAACTAAAAATGCACACAACCTCAAAGACATCCGACGGACTTATTCGTGCGATCAAATCGCTAATATAACATCATACACATCGAATTAAGACTCCAAATCCACGATTTCTTCCAAATTTCATGAAACATCAAATTTTCCATTTCAAGTCCGAAACACGTCAAACGACGTCCGTCTTCAACCAAACTTTACAGGAAGTGCTTAAACCATATATAAGACTTGTACCGGGCACCAGAACAAAAATACGGGCCCGATACCATCACTTTCTAATTAGATTTCATTTTCAATTTCATTAAATATTTTTCGGTAAACATTTTTACTCGGGCTTGGGACCTCGGAATTCGATTCCGGGCATACGCCCAAGTCCCATATTTTCCTACAGACCCTCCGGGACCATCAAATCATGGGTCCGGGTCCGTTTACCCAAAATATTTACCGAACTCAAATTTATTCATTTTAACATAAAAGTTTAGCATTTTTCATAGAATTTCATATTTAAGCTGTCCGACTACGCGCCCAGACTGTGCACGCAAATCGAGGGAACTAAAAATGAGGTCTCCAAGCCCTCAAAAGCATGAAATGGGTAATTAAATAGGTGATGACCCTTTGGGTCATCACACTGTATACGGCTGAAATCGGAGGAGTCCTATTTCGGAGTCTCTGCTATGCCGAGCTCGAGCTCGAGCTCAGAAGGCTCGAAGTAAGGTTCGAGCCAAATATCAGAATGTATACTTTGAGAGTGCACATCCAAGGCCAGACACGGTCTACCTCAACGCAGTACAAAATCGATGACAGTCAAGAAAAAAAAGGAATTTATCAAGGGCATATAGGTGAAGGCGCAAATCTCCGAATTAGTTCGTACAAATCCGTACCAGGCGGTTGTACAGCTGTACTAATAGTATTTTTTACTGGAAATAGAAATATATTTCCCCTCCTATATAAAGGGAACTCCTATCATTTGTAAAGGAATCAATTCACTGTTATAGAACATTCTACTCTGCTTTTCACGTTTACTATGCTCAAGATTATTCTTCAACCTTATTGTTCTTAATTTATTGTTCATATTTTATTGCTACTAATCGACCTCGAGACACTGAGGCTATCGAGCTTGAGGCCCCCGTTCCTTTGGCAACATTTGCTTGGTTATTATATTCCTTTTATTTACACCTAGTATTTCTTTTATCTACTAGTATTGAAATAAGTCACATATATTTTTAGAACCACAAATCAAGTATAATTGTTAACACCAATTTTTGAGGTAAACATCCTATAACTCAATTCTAAAACATGATTTAGATTTGAAAGAAGGGTAACCAACTCCTAAATGCCCTGTAGTCCCCTGCTTAAATAATGTGGTGCACAACACATATATAAATAAGACCCCACTAGACACGGCTTGTAGACTCCCTAGGACAGGACTGCTCTGATACCACTTTTCTCATGCCCCAAACCTGGGGGGCGAGACCGGCACCCGGTGCCTCGTCTATCCTTGCGTACCAACTTGCGACCAAAGGACTCTGAACATATAATGTCATAATTTTGGAAATGGGGCCACATTGCAAGACAATTGAAAAGAAAAACATAAAATTGAACGGAAACTACCGCTTCCTAAACATCAATACAAACCTGGGCCAACAAGGCCGTCATAGCTACTACAACTGATAAACCAATAAAATATACATAAAAGGCCTACAAGCCCAACATACTGCACCAACTGACACGATATGTCTTCAAACCTCTTCTGCTGGATGTACTGTGATCGGAACAGAGCCCCGACCTACCATAACATATATACATATATATACAGGATGTAAACAAAACACTAGACATGGTAACTCCGGAGGACGTGGAACTTACTGATAAAGCTAAAATTGGGCAACACCTACTGAGGAGGTCTTCCCGTCTGTCTGTCTGAACCTGCATGCATGAAATGTAGCGTCCCCATAAAAAAGGAAGTCAGTACGAAATATTGTACCGAGCATGCAAGGCAATAATATGGCTAAAAGTTGAAACTGAACCGATAATATAATAGTTGAAAGTAAATGGGAGTCAAAGATAATTTGAAGCTATGATTACCTGTTGATACTGACTCAAATATCTCAATATAGCAAGTAAAATAGTTGTTCGGCCTTATAAGGCTCAGTATATGTATATATCTTCTCTGTCGTAGTAGGCTCTCTCATAGGCGCTCGACCATACTAGGCTCGGTATCTCAGCCAACAGGGCTCGCTCATAGGCACTCGGCCATAGCAGGCTCGGTATATAACTTACCATCTGATATGAGGTTTCCCAATAGGGGCTTGCCCACCGATTATAGCTGAAAATACTGTAATACCGTATATATATATATATATATATATATAAGAGAAGACAATACTCAATTAAATATAAAGTCATGAAAAGGGAGAATACTGTAACTTATGAGAATAGGATAATGTATATATATTCGGGAGTATGAACTTATTGTTACCAACAACTTGAAGTTAGATGACGACAAAACCAAATTCAGTGACATCAAAGGCTTCAGGTGAATAATTTCTTTCTTTCCAGATTCAAGTGGCAAAGGAAATATGTTAAGTATTTTATTAGATGGTGGGGGGTTTTGTATGATAAATCTATTTCCAGGAATTATGTTCAGTTAAAATTTTGTATATCAATGACTTAATTACACCTTTGGTAATGATTAAATGTTTTTGTTTATTTATTTGTTTTAATCTGTACATGCCATATTTTCAGTTAAAATTCTCTTTATGCCTCGTTATCAAACTCATGTAATTACAAGATCATGCCAAAATGAAGGAAAGGATTATCCTTAACATACCTAGAATAGGGAAAAATCTGTATAATATTCTTGAGAAAGATCACACTGTACTCCCTTGGAATTGCAAAATCCCGTTGTTATTACCCAGTAAAATTTCGTATGACTTCCTTTACTAACCAAGAACTCATGTTGTTGTTGTAATATGAAGTCTCATATAAAATTTCAAATCTCCTCCCAAAAAGAATTTTGATACCCACTCAAGACAAAGTGTAGGGATGACTAATACAAACCCCCTTTCTACGTTTTTGCAAGATGGCTAAGAGTAGTATCCATGTGCCCGCTTAATTTGATTTCCTAATGTTAAGAGTCACTTATTAAACATTCCTCCACTTGCTTCCACGTGGGGGGTTTTGTCCCCACCTACAATTATCCACAAATCCTTAAGTATATGGTTAATCTCCCATTAAACCAATAATTAACCAATTACCCACATAATTATGAATTATCTCAAATTACTTAAAATACTACTCATTTTGAATACACTTTATACATCATACTATTGTGGTCATATGGTACTTTGTATGGCACTACCATAAATACCGGATATTATAGCTCGGACCGTATTTTATCCCAAATCGACAATCTTCAACGAAACTCATTTTCTTTGATTCTTCACCCTTTATCTTTCACAACACTTACTTATCGCTTGTTATAAATAGCATAAACTCTTATAATCTCAAGATAATCTCATCCCCGAGTCTACGTCAATTAACTAAAGACAAAAATTTAATGCATGAAAGCGCGAGATGTAACATCCTTCTCCTCTTAGAAACATTCATCCTCGAATGTTTTTTCTTAGAGACGTTGGAAAAATTTTGCCAGTCTTTTCCGTACACTAGATTAAAACCAGCTTGTACACAGTCAGAAAACATATTATACATGCCACACCTGATCAATATCTACAAATAGTAACATTTGGCCTCACACAGTTGTCCATTATAAATTCTGAAAGTCAAAAATAAGATTTTACCTGATGACCTATTGGCCTAAATAGAGTGGTGTTGAGGTATCCCACCTCGAGCTATATCTTCAGTTTGAAATAAGTGGGTATACTTAGACTTCATTTCTTCCTCCGCTTCCCACATCATCTCTTCCACCTTCTTGCTTCTCCATAAAACCTTCACAGAGGCTATCTCGTTATTTCGTAGCTTGTGGATTTGTCGGTCTAGGATGGGAACCAAAATTTCTTCGTATGACAGGTCTTCCGTAATCTATACATCATCCGTGGGCAGCACTCGGGTAGGATCGCCAATGCACTTTCATAGCATAGATACGTGAAAAATCGGATGGACAAACTCAAATTTTGAGGGCAATTCTAATTCATAAGCTACTTGTCCCATCCTCCGAATGATCCTATAAAGCCCAATATATCATGGGCTAAGCTTTCCTTTCTTGCCAAACCTCATCACGCCCTTCATAGGTGACACCTTTAAGAATACCCAGTCATTAACCCCGAACTCTAAGTCTCATTGCCGCACGTTAGAATATGACTTCTGACGACTCTGGGCTATCAACAGTCATTCCCGGATAAGCTTTACTTTTTCTATGGCCTGCTGAACTGGGTCTGACCCATGTAACCGAGATTCTCTAACGTCAAACCACCCTATAAGAGATCTGCACTTACGCCCATAAAAATCCTCGTACAAAGCCATCTGGATACCGGAGTGGTAATTTTTATTATATGCAAACTCGATAAGAGGTAAATGTTCATCATAACTTCTTTTAAAATTCATGCTCATAAAATATCCTTCAGCATCTGAATTGTGCACTTGGCTTGTCCATCAGTCTGTGGGTGAAAAGTTATGCTTAGATTCACCTAAGTCTCTAGACCTCTCTATTAATGACCTCAACAAATGTGTTGTAAATTTGGCCCCACGGTCATATATAATGGATACTAGTACTCCGTGTAGTCGCACTATCTCATTAATATATAGCTTTGCATAGTATTCTTTTGTATATGTAGATCTGACCGATAGGAAATGAGCTGATTTCGGGGTGAGACGGCTTATCCAATCAGGCCGAGATCGGATGCCATGCCGCGCACATGGTGGTGTTGTGGTTGGATGTCTTGGGGTGGGACGGCTTAGGCGATCAAGCCAAGATCGGACTCCGTGCTAAGAGTACAGTGGTGTATCATACTAAATATCTCCAAATATTGATGCTTACTTGAAAATTGTTTGATGTTTTAATATTGTTTGATACGCTCATTGATTTCATGTTTCTTTCTCCTTGTATTGTTTCCCGATTCATTGAGAGGGTGTTTAGTCTTGCATAATAATACTATTCCATATGTACTAACATCTATTTTGCCAAGGGCACTGCATCTTTAATGGATGGAGGTGGTTCCACAACAGGTGGCATCGATCAGTGATAGCAGTACACCCTCTTCTCAGTGGACTTGGTGAGCCTCCCTTCACATTGGGATCTTGTATCTTTTGTTCATTACGTATAGTGTTTTGAGGTATAACCGGGGCCTTGTTGCCGACACCATCATAGTATTCTTTTGTATCTCTTAGAGGCTCCGTAGACATAGTGCGGGTTGTGTCTTTATTTTGGAAAGTCAAACTAGAAATATTGTATATGTAAATGTTTCCACTTCTAAACTATGAAAGTGTAATGTATTATTTTTGTGAATTATAAACAAAGTAAAAAATTGTAATTAAATTGTTATGCTTTTGAAATCCTCCCAGTGTCTAACGAATGGCGTGCATCTTCTCTTTATTCATGGGTAAGGTCGAGTAGAAAGCTATAAGTAGGCTTGCTTGACTGGGATATCTCGATTGAGTGCTGGTCGCGCTCCCATGTTCGGGGCGTGACAAGATTGATATCATAGCCGAAGGTTTTAAAGTGCCATAGGATTTCTCGAAGACGTGTCTAGTTGTAAGACCTCATAAAATTTCACCTACAACCCGGGGTTTCGTGGTGCCGAGGCAGAGTAATGTGTTTGAGCATTGTAGAAGTTATTCGAGTTGGATTGAACAATCCGTTGGGGGTTTGAAGAAAAGTTGTTGTAGAATAGGGTATTTCTGCAATCCATTATGCGACCACAAAACTACTCCCCCGACCTCCGATCCTCCGTGGAGTGAAACGGAAAAAATGGTCAATTTTGGATGTCATTTTGCGGTAATGTAAGGTCCCATAAAACATCACCTAGAATTCGGGGTTTCATGGTGCCGAGGTTGGCTAATGTGTTCGGTGAGTTGAATAAATGATTTTTGCAGACCATGGCTTTTTTACGGTCCACTATGCGACCGCAGAACAACTTTGTGAGCCATATAGTGATAAAGAACTTGAGTCAATTTGGAGGACTATTATGCAGTAAATTATGCGGCCAAATAACCATTTAGCGGGTCGCACAATCCATCGTAGATTTAGTAGGAGAAAACTTCGGAAGGAGGTTCTACGGTCCATTAGACGACCGCATAATTGATCTGCAGATCGCATATCAGCCACGGACCTATCTACGCCTGCCCAATTCTTTTGGCCATTTCTGTAGTCCCCTTTGCGTGTCGCACAGTTGTTTTGCAGTACGGTTTGCACCCGCAGACCGAGCTTCATAAGTTTAATTTTTTGAAAAGCTTCACCCGATCCCATTTTTATAAAAACAACTTGGGAGTTATTTTGGCTGGTTTTAACTGCTATTTTAGAGAGAGGAAAGTTGTCTAGAGTGAGAGGAGGAATCTCTAAGCTAATTATTCATCAATCCTTGCTCAAGAATTGGATAAGTCACAAGGAAAACTTACAAGGTCTTCATCCAAGAGGTAAAGTTCCATGCCCTAGTCTTCAATTTCGAGTTTGGGGTAGAAGATGGGTAATGGGGAGTGTGATTCTTTGCTATGGGGGTGCTATATATGCATGCATATTCAAAGAAAGATGTGGGAAGATTGTTGAGCTCAAAAGAGGTAGACATTGGCGTGTGGGATGAAGGAATCCACCATAGGAGAACCTTGAAATCATAATGCCCACCTAGTATTTGATAAAATGTGCAAATGAGCTGAAACCACGAATATTTCCTAATTTGTGTTCAATGTTGTTATGTTTCTACATAGATTGAGGTTGCTAGGATTTCCTGATCATTGTATTAATTTAAGGAAGCACAAAGCGAGGTATGTTGGCTACACTTCCCTCCTAGTATTGAATCCCATAATGTTCGCATAAGTCTCCAGTATGATGGGTCAATTACTTACGTCTCATGTGTCGAGCTATTTATTATAGATTTGGCTATTCCTAATAAACTCTGTGTCAAAAGATATATGTTTAAGATGTGTTCCAAGTGCTCTTGTCATATTGCGTTATCCTTCGAGAATGTATTCAAATGTGACCACGTGTCGAAATATTATTAATTCAATCATGTCTCAATTGCTTGTTATTATGCCAATTGTGGATGAAAAATCAATGTGTCTAAGACTGTTATTTTCTCATATGTGTACTAAAAGTCATGATTATATATTCTTTGTCATTAATAATCCTTGATGATGCTTGAAAGTGAAAAGGGGGAACATGAAATATGAAATACGATCGACGTACCAAGAATGATATTGCATTTGTGGCCACTAGTGCCAATGAAATCAAAAGATGAGTGGAAGACTATGAAATGAGCTGAAAGTCCTTTATATGATAAACATTTGGGAGTATCATGAGTCACCGAGGAAGGGTAGGTTGAAATAACCTAACCGCGAAACTACGTGTGTCGGTGTAGGGGTGGATTGTGATTATTCCCCTTATTTTGGATGAGATTGAGGTGATGTGATTATCCCCCTTAATTGAGATGAGATAATTTCTAGAGAAGGGTGATGTCGATCCACACGACATTGTGGTAAGACGTCCTAGCTGAGACACCATGCCGCACACATGGTGGTGATTGTGCTTCAGATTTTGATTGAGATAGTGATTGAGATTATGATTGTGCTTGGATAACATTGGGTGATATGGCCTAGACGATCGGGCCGTGATCAGACTCCATGCTAAAGACACGGTGGTATATCGGTACTAAAGATATCCCAACCTAAAAATTTGGAAATTTACTTGAAATCTTATCTTGCTCCTAACTTGATGTTTTGGTATTATTTGAGGCTTCTATTGATTTTGTGATTATTCTTTCTTGTATTATTACTCGTTCTATTGAGAGGGTGTTTAGTCATTAATATTAGTTCTATTATACACGTACTAAAGTCCCGTTTGCTAGGGGCACTGCATATTCAATGGATGAAGGAGGTTCCTCAGCAAGCAACATTGATCATGGATATAAGTACACCCTCTTCCCAGCTGACTTGGTGAGCCCCACTTCATTTCAGGGTCGTGTATCTTTTGTTTCTTGTGTATTATGTTTTGATGTATATCCGGGGCCTTGTTTCCGGCACTATCATAGTACTTTTTTCTATCTATTAGAGGCTTGGTAGACATGGTGTGGGTTGTATATTGGTCCTAGGAAACTCAAACTAGTAATGTTGTATTTGAATCACTTGTTCCACTTCAATCAATGAAAGTGTATGTATTTTAAGACTTATAAATGAAATAACTAATGGTAATGAACTGGTGTTGATAGCATGACCTCCTCATTGTCTAATTAAAGAAATATATCTTAACGGTGTTCACGGGTAAGTTTGGGTAGAAGGCATTGTATAGGCTTGCTTCACTGGGGTATCCTGGTTGAGCTTTGGTCTCGCTCCCCAAGGTTAGGGTGTGACATTGTTCACCATTAATGTGGTGCTAAGAACGCATTCACGATGGAGGATTTTAGGTTTCTAGAGTTTGTGCTACGTGAACACGGCAGAGGAGTCACAAACATGGAGAAGGAATTGAAGGCCAAAGACTTTTTCTCTATGCGAATCTGACTAGGGTGTCGCAAAAGTGATGAGGAGGCAGCTGGGTAGGTTTCTCTTTGCGAACAAGGATGTGTGATCGCGAACGCGAAGAAGGAGCTCAGGGATGGGTAGGAGTTTGCTATCGCGATCGCGATTTGTCTTTCATGAACGCAAAGGTTTGGGAAGTCAATCCTCCGCAATTGTGGTGGTATTTCTACGACCGCAATGGAGGAACTTTTATAGAGTAGCATATTTGGTCTTCGCCATCAAGAGGGCACGTCTGCGATCGCAAAGAGGAATGACTAGGTAGAATATAAGTTGCAAAATTGGAACTTAGCTCATTTCATCTTATTTGCCTCATCTGGAGCTGATTTTGGGGTTATTTGGGAGGGTAATTTTCATCATATATCATAAGGAAATTGATTGCTAATCATTCTGAGATAAATACATGGATTATATACGGATTTAAAAATGAAAATCTGTAGAAACTATGAGATTTTGAAAGAAAACCTAGAAATGATATTTTTGAGTTTTGACTACAAAATTGAGCAGGGAAGGAATCCAAATGTGGCTTTAGCACTTGGTTCATCAAATACATAAAAGTTATTGCAGCACTAATAAAAATAAAAGGTAATCACCAAGAACTCATAATAACCATATAAAGTCCTAAAATCTGTCTTAGGGATATATGATGCCCTATTCTTCACATGATTGTAACCCGATCTCAATTTATCTTCGAGAACACCATGGAACCCTAAAGCTGATCAAATAAATCATCAATGTGAGAAAATGGAATGTCATGTCAATATATATGTTTATATGTTGAACTTGTTGATGTTGTTGTAAGTACAGGGGAGATGGGAAAAGATGTTGGGGTTTGGTTCCAATCCATGTTTGCTGCTCGTAATGTTAAATAGCAGTTTTGGGTGTGGAGTTTGTGTACTTGTTGTTGTGTAGATCGATTGGTGTTCTTAGGTTACTGTTATATGGTATTGGAGAAGGACCTTGTTATAGGGGAGATGCTATCCAAATTTACATAAACGAGCTACTGACAATTATACTTTACTTGTGGTTCTAAAGATATGTGATTTAGTTCAATACTAGTAAATAATCAAGAAATGATACGTGTAAATAAGAAGAAATGATAGCCAAACCAATATTGTCAAAGGGTTGGGGGCCTCGAGTTCGATAGTCTCAAGGGTCTCGAGGTCGATCGATAGTAGTGGATTAAGAACAATAAATGGAGAACAATGAACGAAGAATAATAAAGCTGAGAAAAAATGATGAGCACGTTAAACGATAAAATCTAAGTGGAATGTTCTATTGTAGTGAAATTTTTTGTTTTTTTACAAATTTTTGGGGTCCCCTTTATATAGGAGGGGGAAAACTCTAATAAGCTACATTTCTAATTATGACAAAGAATACCATTGGTACAGCTATGTCGTAAGGACCCGTAACATTTTCTTGTTTAAAAATAATGCCGAATAGGTCCCCGAGTTGTTTTACTGTGGGAATCTTTGAAACAGACCTGAACTGAGTAGAAAGTACCCCGAGACTTGAAGAATGTCATTTTCAAGAAAATAGGTGCTATGCGACACACTATGCGATCGCATAGCGTGTATGCGGATCGCATAATTGTCGCATAACTAGGCAGAATACTGCCCCATTTGAAGTCAACTATGCGGTCCAGTATGTGATCACACAACGTGTATGCGGACCGCACAATTGGTCGCATACCTGGGTAGTGTGTTCTGTATTTTTTCCCCATTTTGAGGGCCATTATGCGATCATATCTGCGAACCGCATGTCAGGAATGCGATCGCATTCCTTACCGCATTCTTGTGATAGGCCCTATTTTTTTCTAATTTTTGAAACCCAACCCCAGTTCATTTAAAACACCCCTCCCCTTCATTTTAACCATTTTCTGGACAAAACTAGAGAGAGGGGGGAGAGGGATTCTTAAGGGAGAAAGCCTCATCTTTACCAAGTGGATTTTCAAAGTCACTCGGGCCTAGGAATTTCGAGTACTCATCTTCTTCTTCATTCCAACAGGTAAGAATCCCCAAACCCTTTTCATTAATTTTCCGATTTTCAACAAAAGGGGGACTCGCATGAATTGATTTCNGCGCTACATCTTTTATATGGATGTAGGTGGATCCATAGCAGGTTTCTCAACTCGCCGTTAGTGGTGCTTTCTCCTCATCCTTTTCATCTGTAATGGTGAGCCCCGTTTTCTCTCGGGGCCATGTTTAGTTCGGGCCTTCTCCTTTTTGAGTGTATGTACTGTAAGGTATAGCCGGGGCCTTGTTGCCGGCATGTATTGTATAAGTTCCTCAGCCCAATCAGAGCACCTCAGGTGATTTCACTGAGGTCGTGACAGCAGGTCGCTCACCGTCATTTCTATCATTTTTTCGAAAATACTATAAGGGATGCTCGGGACCTGACGACGCCCGAATTAGGCGGAGTCCCGAGTGAAAACAACCATTTTCAGGGTTGCTTACTGGGGTAGATGAGGCCAAACTAGCCGATGCAACTTGATCTTTGAGGAGGCTCAACTGCTTTGCTCAATTGTAAGTTTCTAATAGCTCCAAAACCTTTCTAACTTCATACTTTCCTCTTTTATCTAATCGAACTTTCCTTTCTGTAGGACTTCGACAAGCTTAAGACTGAGTTGTGTCACTGTGAGGCCGAGTTGTGTAGGTCCTCGAAGGTTCGAAGGCCTGAGCTCGGCATCGAGAGGAACATCGAGGGTTCTCAACCCCAAGGCAGTACAAATCAAGGGTCGATATGAAAAGGCGGAAACTCCCAAAAGGCACGTGGTTAAAGCTGACAAAGCACACAAAATAGTACAAGCCTGTACTGTGGCATTAAATGGTCGTATCAGTCATATCTCCTTGCATTAATTAGACATGTACCACGTTGGGATTCCCCCTCATATATAAAGGGGACCCTTGTGACTTTGTAACATATATGATATTCAATACAATAACAAGAACATCTTCTGCTCTCTAACAAAAAAATTCTTTTCAATAGTCTCATTAAATTATTGCTTCTCATTTATTGTGTTCTTGAGTTATTCTTCATTTATTGTTTGTTATTGATCATAAATTGGCCAGCCTTAAAGCCTTCAATACTGTTATACTATCGTCAATTTCCCTTAACCGATCTCCTCGAACTCGACCTCGAGTCGTTCCCGACCACCCTCCAGACTGACCTCTTTGGAGCCTAGTTTGCTTAACTTAGTTCTTTTCGCACTTATTTCAACTTTCTCGCTTATGTCACGACCTCAAATCCCAAGCTGGCCGTGATGGCACCTATCATGGAACTACGCTAGCCAACAATCACATATTGACATAATACTTTCATGATTTCCAAAATTTGTTTCCAACATTTCATAAGCATTTAAAATTTACAAAATTTTAAGCAAAACCCAACGAAAATAAATAGTCTAACTACTACCCCCAAAACCTGGAGTCAACACGTCATAAGCATCTATGAGGGTACGAGTAGTACAAAATAACCCTACTGTTATTATACATCAAGTCTCGGAACGAGGAACTAGATACTAAACAAGAAATGGGAAAAGAGATGTTGTGGACGCTGAACAGCTACCTCAAAGTCCCAACTCCGGCTCTATAAGATGGAAGAAGACTAATGCTTTGTACCAGCACCTGTATCTGCACATAGGGGTGCAGGGAGTAATGTGAGTACGCCAACTCAGTGGTAATAAAAATAAATCAATTATGAGTAGTATNCTGTTGATAAATGCTTAAAAAGGTTTCAAATTCTACGCATGGACCTCGATTCAGAGTTGAATATGTTTAATTGTGAACTAGAATGACGGTACTAGTCGGTCCGGTGATTCGTAAGTAAAGGTTAAAAAGGAATTTCGACCCCAGGTATGTATGGCTAATTTTAACCCTCGTAGAATACTCTTGCTGGGTTAGAGTATGTGGTATGTGTACCTTGTTTGGAAATATGTGAATTAACTGTTCAAATGTGTTAAGACGTGAGACTTTATTCTCTGATTCTTCCTGGTTGATTGTCATGCTACTATACTATATGAAGTTGTAAAAGGTGCTTGATGGGCAATGAAAGAAAGATTGATAATTTGCTCAAATGTGAGAATGTGTAAAATAGTTGAAAGCCACATGTGGAAAGTAATGAAAAAGAGTATTGTGAAACAATGTAATTGAATTGAGCAAATGTGGCAACTCCGTGTTCATGAAATTTCTGCTTGATAAGTGTTATGGTGCCTTGGGCCCAAATAAATGAGTCGTTAATATGAATTTGTATTCCTTCAATTGGTGACTCTTGTGATGAAATTGTTTTTGACTGTGCTGTGAATTAAAATTTGTCAGGCGGGGTCGGGTTGCGCGCCGCAACACGAAGTAATAAGGATGATGGGTTGTGGTGATAAGGGTGGCCGAAGTAATAAGGGTGGCCGAGGTAATAAGGATGAAATGTGATCGATATCACTATTTAAATGAAAAGCTATGAGCTCTTGAATATGAATATGACGATGTTCAAAGGAAAAAGGAGAGATTGTGCATCTTGTTTGATTTTTAGTTGTTTCCTTCCACGTGCATTGATTAATTGGATTTATTGTTGTTCCTTAATTGTGTATTGCTTGATTGTACTTGGGATAACCTTTGTTTATACATACTAGTACTATTCCACAGTACTAACGTCCATTTTGCCAGGGGCGCTACATCTTTTATATGGATGTAGGTGGATCCATAGCAGGTTTCTCAACTCGCCGTTAGTGGTGCTTTCTCCTCATCCTTTTCATCTGTAATGGTGAGCCCCGTTTTCTCTCGGGGCCATGTTTAGTTCGGGCCTTCTCCTTTTTGAGTGTATGTACTGTAAGGTATAGCCGGGGCCTTGTTGCCGGCATGTATTGTATAAGTTCCTCAGCCCAATCAGAGCACCTCAGGTGATTTCACTGAGGTCGTGACAGCAGGTCGCTCACCGTCATTTCTATCATTTTTTCGAAAATACTATAAGGGATGCTCGGGACCTGACGACGCCCGAATTAGGCGGAGTCCCGAGTGAAAACAACCATTTTCAGGGTTGCTTACTGGGGTAGATGAGGCCAAACTAGCCGATGCAACTTGATCTTTGAGGAGGCTCAACTGCTTTGCTCAATTGTAAGTTTCTAATAGCTCCAAAACCTTTCTAACTTCATACTTTCCT
Source organism: Nicotiana knightiana (assembly GCA_005239525.1). Classification (NCBI taxonomy): domain Eukaryota; kingdom Viridiplantae; phylum Streptophyta; class Magnoliopsida; order Solanales; family Solanaceae; genus Nicotiana; species Nicotiana knightiana. Next base: position 53,677 of record ML388289.1, on the reverse strand, counting down.
CTTTTATCTAATCGAACTTTCCTTTCTGTAGGACTTCGACAAGCTTAAGACTGAGTTGTGTCACTGTGAGGCCGAGTTGTGTAGGTCCTCGAAGGTTCGAAGGCCTGAGCTCGGCATCGAGAGGAACATCGAGGGTTCTCAACCCCAAGGCAGTACAAATCAAGGGTCGATATGAAAAGGCGGAAACTCCCAAAAGGCACGTGGTTAAAGCTGACAAAGCACACAAAATAGTACAAGCCTGTACTGTGGCATTAAATGGTCGTATCAGTCATATCTCCTTGCATTAATTAGACATGTACCACGTTGGGATTCCCCCTCATATATAAAGGGGACCCTTGTGACTTTGTAACATATATGATATTCAATACAATAACAAGAACATCTTCTGCTCTCTAACAAAAAAATTCTTTTCAATAGTCTCATTAAATTATTGCTTCTCATTTATTGTGTTCTTGAGTTATTCTTCATTTATTGTTTGTTATTGATCATAAATTGGCCAGCCTTAAAGCCTTCAATACTGTTATACTATCGTCAATTTCCCTTAACCGATCTCCTCGAACTCGACCTCGAGTCGTTCCCGACCACCCTCCAGACTGACCTCTTTGGAGCCTAGTTTGCTTAACTTAGTTCTTTTCGCACTTATTTCAACTTTCTCGCTTATGTCACGACCTCAAATCCCAAGCTGGCCGTGATGGCACCTATCATGGAACTACGCTAGCCAACAATCACATATTGACATAATACTTTCATGATTTCCAAAATTTGTTTCCAACATTTCATAAGCATTTAAAATTTACAAAATTTTAAGCAAAACCCAACGAAAATAAATAGTCTAACTACTACCCCCAAAACCTGGAGTCAACACGTCATAAGCATCTATGAGGGTACGAGTAGTACAAAATAACCCTACTGTTATTATACATCAAGTCTCGGAACGAGGAACTAGATACTAAACAAGAAATGGGAAAAGAGATGTTGTGGACGCTGAACAGCTACCTCAAAGTCCCAACTCCGGCTCTATAAGATGGAAGAAGACTAATGCTTTGTACCAGCACCTGTATCTGCACATAGGGGTGCAGGGAGTAATGTGAGTACGCCAACTCAGTGGTAATAAAAATAAATCAATTATGAGTAGTATGAAACACATAGGATCAAATCATCAATTCACAATAAGCACAGTCTTTCTTTCCAACAGTGTATACATTAAATCAACACGCTTTGAAAAGCCAACTTCAGTAAAAATCCTTTGAAAAGTGTGATTTCCAACAATTTTAGAAAAATGCCCAAGAGTTTATTTTTAAATAAAATAAATTATAAATAGCCTCTCGGGCCAAAACATGTATCATAAACCGCCCCTCGGGAATATCATCACTCAGAATCACACACTCAGCATGCCTCACAATCACTCAGTATCAACCCCTCGGACATCCTCAGTGTCACTCATGACTCCCAATCACTCGTCACTTGCAACTCACACTCAGTAGGTACCTGCGCTTACTGAAGGTGTGTACAGACTCCGGAGGGGCTCCTATAGCCGAAGCGCTAATATCAAGCCATCTCGTGGCATATCATATCCTCACAATCAGGCCCTCGGCCTCACTCAGTCAGAAACTCTCAAAAAGCCACTCAGGCTATCAGTAAACACAGGGTACTCGACCTCAAAACATCATTTTACATCTCAAAATAGTGTAAATAAGGCTGAGTTTCGAAATCATTTAAATCCCCAATTAGTGCACGCCACACACTCGTCATCCAGCATGAGTGCCACTCAAAAATAGTGAGAAAATATGAAGTCCGGGGTTTCATACCCTAAGGACAAGATTTATTGTCATTACTTACCTCCAAACCGGCTAAAATCCTTGCTCACAATGCCTTTGCCTCTAGAGTCGGCCTCCGAATTCTCCGAATCTACCAAAAATCAGATTCATATCATCAAGACACGCTAAAGAAACAAAGTCCACTCAAAAATTATCAAATATAACAAAAATTCCCGAAATTGGCCAAACCCGACCCCCGAGTCTACGTCTCGGAATTCTATAAAAATCACATAACAAGAATCCTCATCCTTTCCCGAATCTATAAATATATAATGCATCGAAATTCTACCAAAATTGACCTCTCAATTCCTCAATTTTTAAGTCTCAATTTCCCAAGCCCTAAACCCCCAATTTATACCATTTAATTCCACTAATTTCACCCTATTTCAGTCCAAAAATCACATGGAACAAGTTTTTTGTTCAAATATCTTACCTCAATGAAGTCCTCTTGATTTCCTCCTTCACAACCCTCTCCGAGAGCTAAATCTCGGATGAAATATTGAAGAAATGGCTCAAAAATTGCGAACACTGGTATTTATACATCCTGCCTAGTGAAACCACACCTGCGGTCATTTCTCCGCACCTGTGGAAATTCACTTAAGTTCCACTTCTCGCGCCTACGGATAATCACCCGCACCTGTGGCTTCCTAGGTGCGGTCCAAGTCTCGAACCTGCGGCTTCGCAGGTGCGATCCAGGTCTCGCACCTACAATTTTCCTTCAGCCCGACAAATTTCACACCTGCGGCATCGCACCTGTGGCTAGCCTTCTGCAGGTGCGGCCACACCAGAAGCCTGGCACCAGCAGCTTCTTCAGCTGCATTTTCCAACTTTAATCCATCCGATGACTATCTTAAATAATCCCTATCTCATCGGGACCCCAACCAAAAACACAAACAAGTCCCATAACCTTATTCAAACTTAGTTAAGCCTTCGAAACATCCAAAACCACACTAAAACACCAAGATCACATCGGATTCAAGCCTATGAACTTTGAGATTTCTAAATTTTTCCAATGATGCCGAAACCAACCAGAACATGTCCGAATGACTTGAAACTTTTTACACACGTCCAAATTGACGCTACGAACCTACTCAAGCTTCCGGAATTCCATTCCGATCTTGATAGGTATATTTCCACTACCGACCAGAAATTTCCAAAAACTCAATTTCGCCAATTCAAGACTAATTCTACTCCGGGCATCAAAACCACATTACGAACACACTCCTAAGTCCCAAATCACCTAATGAAGCTATCTAAACCATAAAATCTACATTCCGATGTCGTTTACCAATAAGTCAACTCCCAATTGAGTTTTCACCACGACCACCCCGAACCGAACCAACCGACCCAACACATCATAAGTAGGTTAACTAGCACATAACAAAGTTGAAATAGGGGAAATGAGGCTAATCTCACGGAACGACCGGTCGGGTCGTTACATCCTCCCCCTCATAAATAAATGTTAGTCCTCGAACGGGTCTAGAAACATACCTGGAGTCTCGAATATGTGAGGATAGTTGCTCTGCATCTTCCGCTCAGTCTCCCATATGGAATCCTCCACCGGATGTCCTCTCCACTAAACATTCACTGAAGCTATATCCTTGGACCTCAACTTTCTGACCTGACGACCCAAAATAGCCACTGGCTCTACCTCATACGATATATCACCCTCGAGCTGAACAGTGCTGAAGTCCAAAACATAAGACGGGTCACCAACATACTTCCGGAGCATCGAAACATGGAACACCGAATGAATACACGATAATCTTGGTGGTAAGGCAAGTCTATAAGCTATCTCTCCAATCCTCCGAAGCACCTCAAAAGGCCCAATGAACTAGGGACTCAACTTGCCAGTCTTCCTCAACTCAACCTGAGTACCTAACTCCCTCTGCACGGTCCTCAAAAATTGAGATGTGAATTGGGTACCTCTGTCGAAAATGATAGAAATTGGAACCCCATGCAATCGAACAATTTCCCTGATATAAATCTCAGCTAACCGCTCTGAAGAATAAGTAGTACCAACAGGAATAAAGTGCGCAAACTTTGTCAGCCGATCCACAATAACCCATATGGCATCAAACCTCCTCGAATTCCGTGGAAGCCCAACTACAAAGTCCATGGTGATCCACTCCAACTTCCACTCCGGAATATCTAACCTCTGATGCAATCCACCTGGTATCTGGTGCTCATACTTAACCTGCTGACAGTTGAGACACCGAGCCATGAACTCAACAATATCCCTCTTCATCTGCGCCCACCAATAATGTTGTCTCAAATCCTGATACATCTTCGCAGCACCCCAGATGGATGGAATACTACGAAGTATGGGCCTCTGCTAGAATCAAATCTCAGAACCCATCTACACTGGGCACGCAAATTCGGCCATGCATCCTCATGAACCCATCATCCCCAATAACCACATCCATGGCATCACCTCGACAGACCTTGTCCTGAAAAATGAGTAAGTGTGGATCATCATACTGGCGTGCTCTAATCTGATCATAAAGGGAAGACTTGGAGGCTACACAAGCCAATACTCGTAGGCCTCTGATAGATCCAATCTCACCAACTGACCCGCTAAAGCCTGAACATCAAGTGCTAAAGGTCGCTCTACCGCTGGAAGGTAGGCTAGACTCCCCAAACTCTATACTCTCCGGCTCAGGGCATCAGCCACTACATTAGCCTTCCCACGATGATATAGAATAGTGAGATCATAATATGTGAGAAGCTCCAACCATCTCCTCCTACGCAAATTCAGATCCTTCTGCTTAAGTAGATGCTGCAAACTACGGTGATCAGTGAAAATCTCATAATGTACTCCATACCAATAATGGCGCCAAATCTTCAAGACGTGGGAAATGGCTGCTAGCTCAAGATCATGCACTGGATAATTCTTCTCGTGCATCTTCAACTGCCTGGACGCGTACGCAATCACCCTACCGTCATGCATCAAAACTGCTCCAAGGCCAACATTTGAGGCATCACAGTAAACTGTATAAGAACCTAAACCCATAGGCAAAACCAATACCGGAGCTGTAGTCAAAGCTGACTAGAGCTTTTGAAAGCTCTCCTCACACTCCCCCGTCTTCCTGAACGGAGCACCCTTCTGGGTTAGTCTGGTCATAGGTGCTACAATAGATGAGAATCCCTCTACAAAACGGGGATAGTACCCTGCCAAACTAAGGAAACTGCGAATCTCGGTAGCTGATGATGGCCTAGGACAGCTCTGCACCGCCTCTATATTCTTTGTATCAACCTAAATACCCTAATTCGACACCACGTGCCCCAAGAAAGCTACTGAATCAAGCCAGAACTCACACTTCAAAAAATTTTCATACAACCTCTTCTCCCTCTAAGTCTGAAGCACAATCCTCATATGCTTCTCATGATCCTCCCGTGATCGGGAATATACCAAGATATTGTCAATAAACACGATGACGAAGGAGTCAAGATAAGACCGTAACACACTGTGCATCAAGTGCATAAAGGCCACTAGGGCATTGGTCAACCCGAATGACATAACAAGAAACTCATAATGACCATATCGAGTATTGAAGGCAGTCTTCGGGATGTCGGGCCCCCGAATCTTCAACTGATGATAGCCAGAATGCAAGTCAATCTTAAAAAATACCATGGCACCCTGCAACTGATCAAACAAGTCATCTATGTGAGGCAAGGGATACCGGTTCTTCACCGTAACCTTGTTCAGCTGCCGATAATCAATACACATACGCATGGAACCATCCTTTTTCCTTACAAAAAAACATCGGTGCACCCCAAGGTGACACACTAGGCCGAATGAACCCCTTATCTAGGAGTTCCTGAAACTGCTCCTTTAATTCCTTCAACTCCGCTGGTGACATACGATAAGATGGAATACAAATAGGCTGAGTGTCTGGCACTAGGTCAAAACCAAAATCAATGTCCCTATCATGTGGCATGCCTGGCAGGTCTGCAGAAAACACCTCCGAAAAATCACGGACCACAGGAACCGAATCAATAGAGGTAGCCTCACCACTGACATCCCTCACAAAAGTCAAATACGATAAAAACCCCTTATCTACCATACGTTGGGCCTTCAGGTAGAAAATCACCCTACTAGGAACATACTCAATAGAACCTCTCTACTCAACCCTCAGAAATCCTGGCATAGTTAAGGTCACAGTCATAGCATGATAATCAAGAACATCATGACACGGAGATAGCCAATCCATGCCTAATATCATATCAAAATCAACCCTCTTGAGTAACAATAGGTCCACTCAGGTCTCTAGACCCCCAATAGATATCACACATGACCGATTACATGGTCCACAATAATAGTATCGCGCACTGGAGTCGACACATGAACTGATGCATCTAGAGACTCACGGGGCATATCCAGAAAAGGGGAAAAGTATGATGAAACATAGGAATACGTAGAACCATGGTCAAATAAGGCCAAAGAATCTCGGCGACAGACTGAGACAATACATGTGATAACTGCCTCGGAGGCCATAGCATCTGACCTGGCTGGAAGCGCATAGATATGAGGTTGGCCTCCACCTGCACTACCTCCCCCTCTAGGGCGGCCCCTGGCGGTCTGACCCCCACCCCTAGTTGTTTGAGCGGTTGGTGAAGAAACTTGAGCCAAAGTCGAGGGCTGGCCCCTCTGCTGAGAAGAACCACCAAAATGACAGGGTCACAACCTCCACATATGCCCAAAATCTCTGCACTCGAAACAACTCCCTGGAGCTAGAGACGTGGACTGAAAGGAACACATGGCACCAGAAGGGCCACTAGAAGAACCATGCATAGAGGAACCCTGAACTGAGGGTGCTCGAGTTGCGCTCTAGGATGGAAAGGAACTGAATGAAGAACGGCCCGATTGAGAACTGGGGGGACCATGCCCCGAAGATGAACCACTATAGGCTGGGCATATTGGCTGAGGTGGCCTGGAGGAATGACCTCTACCATGCTGAAACTATCCTAGGGAAGGAGCACCACTAGAACTACCATATCCACGAGGCCTCTTGGCCTCCCTCTCCTCTCGCTCCTGGCGGCGAACTGACTCAATATCTCGAGCAGTATCAACAACCTACTCGAAGGTAGAACATGATACCCTCTCCCTAGTCATCAAAAGGCAGAGCTGATAAGTGAGGCCATCCACGAACCTCCTAATCATCTCCCTATCGGTAGGGACCAACTCGGTGGCATGAGGAGCCAACTCTGAAAACCGCATCCCATACTACGTCACTAATAGCTCCCCCTAACACAGCTGCTCAAACTGCCTACGCTGCTCCTCCCTTTGAGACTGGGGAACATACTTCTCCAAGAAGATAGTGCAGAACTACTTCAAGGTGAGGGGTGCTGCACCAACAGGCCTACGCCTCTCGAAAGACTCCCACCAAGTAAAAACATCCCCAAAAAATAGAAAGTAGAAAACGAGACCCCACTGGTCTCTAGTATCCCTACAGTACAAAGCATCCTCTGACACTTGTCCAGAAAACTCTAGGCATCCTCGCCCTCAGCACCACTGAATGTCGGAGGCTGATGTCCACTAAATCTCTCCAGCCTATGCTGCTCATCATCTGGCATAGTTGGAACCACGAAGTTCTGAACTGGAGCAACCGACCGGGCGGGAACTGCCCCTGTGTCTGAAGGCCCTGAGTAACCTGCTCAGGTGTCCAGGCAGCTGGAGTTTGAGTGCCTCCCCCGGCCTGAGAAGTTGCAGTAGTAGTAGATACGGCAACTGCCTGGGCAAGGCTAGTACATACTATCAAGATCTGATTCAGGGTCTCCTAAAGACCCGGAATAACAATGGGCACTGTCGGTGCCTGAGCCTGTCCCGCTGGAATATCTGTGGTGGGAACCTGATCCTGAATAGTAGGGGGACCCTCTGGTGCTGCCCCGACTACTGCACATGCTGCTCCCCTACCTCTACCACGGCCTCGACCGTGGCCTCGACCTCTCGCTGGTCTAGCTGGTGTCTAGTCACCCTGATCGGTAGCGCGTGTCCTCACCATCTGTGAGAGAATGAAATAACAGAAGTTCAGATTTCCAGAATCAACAAAATGTCACGACAGAATTCAAGAAAAAGAGAATTTTCCTAAGGGTTTTGTAGCCTCTTGAAGATAAGTACAGATGTCTCTGTACCAATCTGCAAGACTCTACTAAACCTTCTCATGACCGTTGACTCATATGTAACCTAGGCTTTGATACCAACTTATCATGACCCCAAATCCCAAGTCGGTCGTGATGGCACCTATCATGGAACTAGGCTAGCCAACAATCACATATTTACATAATACTTTCATGATTTACAAAATTTGGTTCCAACATTTCATAAGCATTTTAAATTAACAAATTTTTAAGCAAAACCCAACGAAAATAAATTGTCTAACTAGTACCCCAAAAACCTGGAGTCAACACGTCATGAGCATCTACGAGTATTAGAAAATAATCCTACTGTCATTATACATCAAGTCTCAGAACGAGGAAGTAAATACAAAACAAGAAATTGGAAAATAGATGATGTGGATGCTGAACATCTACCTCGAACTCCCAACTCAGGCTCCACAAGAAGAAAGAAGACTACCACTCTATACCAGCACCTGTATCTGCACACAGGGGTGCAGGGAGTAATGTGAGTACGTCAACTCAGTATTAATGAAACTAAATCAAGTCTGAGCAATAAGAAACACATAGGATCAAATCATCAATTCACAATAAGCACAGTCTTTCGTTCCAATGGTGTATACATTAAGTCAACACACTTTAAAAAGCCAACTTCAGTAAAAATACTTTGAAAAGTGTGATTTCCAACAATTTCAGAAAAATGCCCAAGAGTTTAGTGTAAAATTAAATAAATCATAAATAGCCTCTCGGTAAAAAACATGTATCATAAACCGCCTCTCGGGAAAATCATCACTCAGAATCAGTCGCTCAGCATGCCTCACAATCACTCAGTATCAGCCCCTCGGGCATCCTCACTGTCACTCATGCCTCCCAATCACTCGTCACTCGGCACTCGCACTTAATTGGTACATGTGGTTACTGAGGGTGTGTACAGACGCCGGAGGGTCTCCAACAGCCCAAGCGCTAATATCAAGCCATCTTGTGGCATATCATATCCTCACAATCAGGCCCTCGGCCTCACTCAGTCAGAAACTCTCAAAAAGCCACTCAGGCTATCAATAAAAATGGGGTACTCGACCCAAAAACATAATTTTACATCTCAAAGTAGTGTAAATAAGGATGAGTTTCGAAATCAGTTAAACATAATATGACTGAGTGTAAATCATAAGTCAGCACAGTGAGGAATAGCAGTAAAAGCCCCCAAGGGGTCTAAACAGGTCGGCACAAGGCCCCAGACATGGCTTACAACCGAAATATAACAATAGTCTGAAAACACGATTTAACTTATGATATAAAAGGAAGTACACAACTCAATAGTTTCCACGGGAAGGACCAAGTCCAAATCTCCACACAATCGTCATCCAGCATGTGCTCCAAACCAAAAATAGGGAGAAAATATGAAGTCCGAGGTTTCATACCCTTAGGACAAGATTTACAGTCGTTACTTACCTCCAAACCAGCTAAACTCCTAGCTCACAATGCCCTTGCCTCTAGACTCGGCCTCTGAATTCTCCGAATCTACCAAAAAATCATATTCATATCATCAATACACGCTAAAGGAACAAAGCCCACTCGAAAATTATCAAATTTAACTAAAATTCCCGAAATTGGCCAAACTCGACCCCCGAGCCCACGTCTCAGAATTCTATAAAAATCGCATCACAAGAATCCTCATCCTTTCCCGAGTCTATAAATATAAATGCATCAAAATCCGACCACAATTGACCCCTCAATTCCTCAATTTTTAAGTCTCAATTTCCCAAGCCCTAAACCCCCAATTTATACAATTAAATTCCACTAATTTCACACTATTTCAGTCCAAAAATCACATGGAACAAGTTTTTGGTTCAAAAATCTTACCTCAACGAAGTCCTGTTGATTTACTCTTTCACAACCCTCTCCCAAAGCTTAATCACAGATGAAATATTGAAGGAATGGCTCAAAAATTGTGAAGGCTGGTATTTATACTTCCTGTCCGGTGAAACCGCACCTGCGGTTATTTCTCCGCTTGTGTAGACCCACACCTGCAGTCCCAGGTGCGCACCTGCGGAAATTCACTTGAGTTTCACTTCTCGCGCCTGGGGATAATCGCCCACACCTGCGGCTTCGCATATGTGGTCCAGGTGTCACACCTGCTATTTTCCTTCAGCCCGGCCAATTCCGGTCGGGTCCTTTCTTGCATGGTTTTTTGGTCTTCTTTGTATGAGTGCATCAAGGTGCACTATTGTGATAATCTCTACTTGTTTGTTCTTAAGTACAGTGTGCAACATGGTGATTCCAAGGAGATTCTATTGGAGATGATAGGGTGTTGAGGACGCAAGGCCGAATTTGTGTGCCCAATATGGATGGGTTGCGCGAGTTGAGGAGGTGCCTGACAGCCCTAGGAAATGTTGCAAATGCGACACTAACCTTGCAAATGCGAAGTCTTCACCTTCCACAAATGCGACCAATTGGTCATAAATGCGGCCTTACCCAGCCCAAGCCTTTTTTGGCAAATGAGATCAAGTTGTCGCAAATGCGATACCTAAGACGTTCTTCCATATTTGTAATTGCGATGCTGGTTCTCACAATTGTAATAACTGGAGCACCATCACATCAGCAACGTGGAATGAGTTCAAACCAATCAAAAACACGTCCGAAACTCACCTGAGCCCTCGGGGCTCCACACCAACATCTACACTAGTTGGAGAATATCATACAAACTCGCTCGCACCAAAAAACCAAAATAACATATGAAATCACGAGTCTGAAATCAAAATGCATACAATTCAAATAGAAACTCAAAATACTCTAGAATAACAACCAAGCATCTGATTCCTATCATACCAACTCTAAATACACCATACTTTGCCAAAAAGCATCAAATTGCAAGACGGACCTATTCCAAGTCACAAAACAAAAATCCGAAATCGATATCCAGAAAGCCAACTAACGGTCAAACATAAGGAAATTTCCAATCCTCATATCGCCAACTTTCGGCAAAACAAGTGAAATCATCGTATGGACCTCCGAATTTAATTCGGGGCATACGCCTGAGTCAAAAATCACGATACAAACCTATTAGAGCTATCAAAAGACCATTACGGGATCGTTTTCTCAAAAGTCAAACCTAGGTCAACATTTTCTACTTAAGCTTCTAGACCAAGAACCAAAAGGTCCAAATCATTCAAAAACATCCCCGAAATGAAACAAACTGTCCCCGCAAGTCATAACACCCCAAATACACATACGAGAGCCTCAAAAGAGGAAATGGGAATCAAATACACAAAATGAGTGGTCGAGTCGTTACATGCTTCCCCTTTAAAACAAATATCCGTTCTCGAACGTGCATATACACATACCTGAAGTGCCAAAGAGGTAAGGATAACGGCTTCGCATGTCGTGCTCAGTCTCTCAGGTTGCCTCCTCGACCGATTGACCGTTCCATTGAACCTTCACTAAAGCAGTGTTCTTTGACCTCAACTTCCAGATCTGCCAGTCCAAGATTGCCATCAGCTGCTCAACATAAGTCAAATCCTTGTCCAATTGGAGTGAGATGAAATCTAATACATGTGACAAATCACCATAATACTTTCAGATCTTGGAAACATGAAACACCGGGTGAACTCCCAGTATGGTGGGTGGCAATGAAAATATGTAGGCCACCTCACCATCTCTCTCAAGGATCAATATACCTTGGGATCAACTTGCACTTCCTCCAAAACCTAACCACACCCTTCATGGGTGAAACTCTGACCAGAACCCTATTTCCCACCATGAATGCTACATCACGAGTCGTCCAATCAACATAACTCTTCTTCCTGGACCGTGTTGCACGAAGTTGATCCTCAATCAACTAGACTTTCTCCAAGGCATCCCAAGCCTCCCATAGCTCAAACCAACCAACTGGAGAACGACGTCTCCCATATAAGACCATATAAGGAGCCAACCAAATACCTAATTGGTATTTATTGTTATAGAAGAACTCTGCAAGCCATAGGAACTGATCCCATGAAGCCTCGAAATCCATAACACAAGCACATAGCGTGTCTTCAAGTATCTGAATGGTGCGCTTGGATAGACCGTATGTCTGGGGATGAAATGTCATGCTCAATGGGACCTTTGTGCCTAACTCATGCTACACTCCTCTCCAGAAATGCGATGTGAATTGTGTGCCTTGGTTGGAGAAAATAGACACTGGCACACTATGAAGATGAACAATCGCACTAATATAAATCCACGCCAATTGCTCTAAAGAGTAGGTAGTCACAACCAGAATGAAGCATGCAGACTTCATCAGTCTGTCCACAATGACCCGCATTTCATCAAATTTCCTTAAGGTCCATGGAAAAACTACAAAATTCATGGTAATATTCTCCCACTTCCAGTCTAATATATCAAGTCTCCAAAGCAAACCGCCCAGTCTCTGTTGCTCGTACTTTACCTGCTGGCAGTTTAAACACCGAGCCACATACTCCACTATATCTTTCTTTATTCTTCTCTACCAGTAGTACTGCCTCAAATCCTTGTACATCTTCGCAGTAACCGGATGAATAAAGTACCATGAGTTATGGGCCTCCTCAACTCATGCAACCCATCCATATTGGACACACAAATCCGGCCTTGCGTCCTCAACACCACATCATCTCCAATAGAACCTCCTTGGAATAACCATGTTGCACAGTGTACTTAAGGACAAACAAGTAGGGATTATCACAATATTGCTCCTTGATGCACTCATACAAAGAAGACCGAGAAACTTTTCATACAATTGATGTTGATGAAGAGTCTACAGAGTCGTCTTGAGGTGGTCGACGTGATCCTGTCAACTTCGTGAATACACAAGGATGTCGTCAATGAATACTATCACAAAGGAGTCAAGAAACGGTTTGAAGACTTGATTCATATGATCCATGAAAGTTGTTGGGGCATTTGTGAGCCCGAAAGACTATTACAATAAATTCAAAGTGCCCATATCAGGTTTTGAAAGATGTTTTCGGAATATCCTGCTCCCCTATCTTTAACTGATGATACCCGGATCGCAAATCAATTTTGGAGAAGAACTTAGCACCTTGCAATTTATCAAGTAAGTCATCTATTCTAGGCAATGGGTATTTGTTTTTTATTGTGACATTGTTTAGCTGCTGGTAGTCAATACACATCCGTAGTAACCCATCTTTCTTTCTGACAAAGAGAACTGGTGTGCCCCAAGGCGACACACTGAGTCGGATGAAACCTTTCTCTAGAAAATCCTTCAGTTGTTCCTTGAGTTCTTTTAATTCCTCCAGCGGCATTCTATAGGGTGGAATGGATATAGGCTGCGTGCATGGCATCACATCGATTGAAAAATCAATCTCCCCGTCTGGAGGAATCCCAGGGAGCTCATCCGAAAAGACATCAGGGAATTCATTCACAATTGGCACAGATTCAAGGGTAGGCAGCTCAGCAGTGGTGTTCACGATTCGAACCAAGTGATAGATGTACCCTTTCCTGATCATCTTTGAGGCCTTAAGGTAAGAAATAAACCTACCTTTCGGCCTGACATTATTCCCTTCCCACTCGACAACTGGCTCGTTAGGAAATTCAAGCCTCATAGCTCTGCTTCGGCAGTCGAGTTTGGAAAAACATGAATAAAACCGATTCATTCCCATTATTACATAAAATTCAATCATCCCCAGTTCAATAAGATTGACCATGTTATCCCGACCACGCACCGTGACAACATAATCTCTATAAACCCGTGCGGCCGTAATAGACTCACCAACCAGAGTAGATACAGAGAAAAACTCATGAAATTGTTTCGGTTCTATCCTAAAACTTGAAGCAATATAATGCGTAACATAGGATAAAGAAGATTCGGGATCAATAAGGGCATACACATCATGGGATTGAACAGTCAGTATACATGTAACAATATTTGGAGAAGCCTATGCACTCTATCGACCACTCATAGCATAGAACCGGATGGGTCCTCCTGAACCCCGTGCACCTCCCCTAGCCACACGATGCCCTTCGGGTGCTGGAGATCCTCGGGCGGGAGGGTGTACTGAAGATGTAGCAGCTGAAGAACTGGATGCCTGGGTTGTGCCCCTTCCGGCACCCTAGAGGGATGCTCGACACTCCCTCTGAATATGGTCTCTCATCCCACATCCATAACATACTGGCATGTCCAGATAGTAGACTCCCAAATGTGCCTTCCCACACTTAAGGCATGGAGCTCTCTGCTGCTGCTGGAATCTCCCTCTTGGTCGGCCCTGATGGTAGAACCCTCTCCTGACCTGGCTATGCCTAAAGCGACTCCCCTGCTGCTGACCATGCCCTGATGGTGGGGCACTGGCTGAAGACTGAGTGTAAGACTGCGATGGTCCTGATGATCCTCCTCGAGAAGTCGATCTCCTACCTCCGAATGAATCCCCAAGGTTGCCCGCTGATCTAGCCTGCCACTACCTTCTTGGTCCATCCTGCTCTTTGACTTTTGAGCCTTTCTAGCCTGGCAAAACGCCACCATTTTTCCATAGTTCATGTCAGAATTTAGAGCAGTTGTGGCAACTTCATTGATAACCAAAGGAATAAGGCCTTGCACAAATCAACGAACTCTAGCCTCCATAGTCAGCATCATATGAATAGCATACTTTGGCAGGCGCACGAACTCCATGTGATACTCCCACACACTTTTACCACCCTGTTTAAGGGTCTCAAACTCCACAACACGGGCTTGCTTAGTGTCGGCCGTCAGTAAATGGTCTATGAAAGCATCCGCGAACTCATTCCACCTCGCCGGAAGGCTCCCCTCCTCACGAGAGTCCTCCCAAATCTCAAACAAGGGATATGCTACCCCTTTCACACGATAGTAGGACAACTCTACTCGCTCCGTCTCCATAGCACGCATAACTCGGAGAGTCTTATGCATCTCATCAATGAAATCCTGAGGGTCTGCCTCGGGGTTAGTACCTGTGAACTCTGGAGGGTCTAACGGAAGAAACCTTCTTACCTTGGAACCGGAACATTCCCCTTACGAGCTGAAAGAGGTGGGTGTAACATTTGACCTCTAGGCCTGAGAAGCCACTAACTGAGTTAGCATCTGAATAGCTCCTCTAATATCCCTATCAGAAACACCGGAGGCTGGAGGAGGATCAGGAATATCAGTGGGAGGGATTGTGGCACCCTTCGCAGGATTAGGAACTGGAGTAGTATGAGCTGGATTAGAAGAACCTGGCAGCATAATAATCGGTGGATTATCCTCGCCCGAACTATCAAGTTGGGAATCAATAGCTACTCCTGGGGTGGTATTGGCCTCTTGGCCAAATCTCCCTTTCTTCTTAGGTGCCATTTAATGAAAGTTAGAACAATGTATGGGTTAGAGGAGAACAACCTCACCTTCCATTATAACGCACGATGCAGAATAACAATGAAGGGTATTATTCCTAAATTTCCAAGTAGCCCCCCAATTATAGATGTGGTCGACGCCATACCGATAAGAATGGCTCTACTAGACACATCTCCGAGACATCCTTGGACACTTTAAAACCTTAGGCTCTAATACCAAGTTTTTCATGCCCCAACCTTGGGGAGCGTGACCGGTGCTCAACCGGGTGAACCCGGTCGAGCAAGCCTTGCAAACATATCCTACCCGACTCATTCATACTCCAAAAGGGGAATGCATCACCGTTTATTAACCCCGGGGATGTGAGTTATATAAATATACATATGTTTCTAGATCATTCTTCCTTACATAAAATATGTGATAATCAAACTTCCAAAAGTACTTATAGTTTACGATTAAGTGGAATAGGATTTCAACATACAACTTGATTCGATAACATCCCGACATTGACACATGACCCCCGTAAACGTCTACGGAGCCTCCATAGATACAAAAGACAAATGTCACAATGACGACAACAAGGCCCCGTCTATACCTCAAAATATAGTAACTTATATAAAAGAAGAAGAACATATACTATACATGACCCCGGGAAGAAGCAGGGCTCACCAAGACTGTTGTGAGGAGAAATAAAGCGGGCACAAGTATCGGCGATCAGCGTTATCTGCAATAGAACCACATACATCAATTCAAAGATGTAGCGCCCCCGGAAAAAGGGACGTTAGTACCATGGAATAGTACTAGTATGTATGAACAATTCCACTCTAAAATAGAATAAGCAATAAAACAGGTAGGAAAGCAGTCATGGAAATCACATATCACTTCACATGAATAGAGAATCACAAGTAGGGGTCACACTGTTTCTTATTTCGTCTTTCCATCCTTTTGATTAATAGTCTCTTAATGCCAAGTGCAACGATTTATAATGCCACCGTGTCTTTTTACACGGAGTCCGGTCTCGTCCACCGGCTAAGCCATCCCAAGTGAGACATAACCTCATCCACAATTTTATATCAATGTTTCTAATGTAAATGTCACCATGTGTACAGCATGGCATACGATCTCGGCCCGATTAGCTAAACCATCTCACTTGGGACATATCATCTCAATTAATTACTCAGTTCATATCTCATTTCCATCATTTATCACATAGCCCTTGGCACTTGGACACATTTTACAATTTGAGTTTGATTTTCCTTTATTTTGTTCAATAACTTTATCTTTCATATCGATATGAACCAACATATAACAAGGTGCACACGAAATAGAAGGAGCATGAAGAATCATAATTCACATTTCCATGTAGCATGGTGACACGGTAAAACAACTAATACAGTTAAGAAATATAAATCTTCCAGCTCACACATTAAAACAACCCATTCAAGTAGGATCAGGTAAAGGACTCATACAAAATATTCATACACCAAAGAATTGATTCTACGAAGATTAGAGTTAGCCATACATACCTCGACTGGGTCATATCCCTAGTTCCTATGAAAATTTCCGAAACAACTTAGCTCTTTCAATCTATTTGAAAAAACAGCACAATCAAATCGTATTAGGAATCTGGTCATAGTTCTAGTTCACTTGAGTATCATACTTATCATCACTAATTCGCTACAATCCCATATCTTCCTTTTTAGTGGAAAATTTCACTTTCCTAGCTTAGGATCACATGCATGCAAGGACATTACCTCCCCCACACCACATTTACTTGACCATTCATCCCCTCCCCCTCAACTAGATTTCTGAATCTAGAGGATAGGTATGAGTTCTTACCTGTAATGTTAGGGCCTTGTTTCAAATCTTCAATCATGCAATCAAGAATGGTTATTATTAAGGGGTGGGTGACCTCTTCTCACTCTAGAATCTCTCTTCCTCACTCTATAGCATCAGAAAAATGGTTTAAAATGGCGAGGAAAGTGTTTTATATTGGTCTGGGGTCGGGTCAAAAATTAAGAAAAAGGGTGCCCCGACACAGTTATTCGGTTGCATTTTATATTGGTCTGGGGTCGGGTCAAAAATTAAGAAAAAAAGGTGCCCTGACACAGTTATTCGGTCGCATATGCGACCGTATAGTGGAAATGCGGTCCGCAAACCTTCCGCAAAAGTGTCCCCAGTCGGGTGGACCACTAACCGAGTATGCAGCCATTATGCAGCTCACATAATAGTTATGCGGTCGCACAATGCACCACATAACAGTTATGCGATCACATAATGCACCGCACAACTCCCTTGGCAAAAATTCCACGGCGGATCTGTGACCAATAGGCGGCCCCGCATATCGATTACGCGATTGCATATTTGGCCCCAAACTGGGCCAGCCCTCTGATCTACTCTACGACCATTATGCGGTCCGCAGAGTGATTATATGACTGCATAATGGGCCGCAGACACACACTTTTTCGCGAACATTTTCTTCTAAGTCCGTCGGTATTGTTCAATCCAAAAGATCCAAACCATGGCGAGCAAGCTCGCGGTGAAGAATTTTCTATCACCAAACACATAAGTCTAATCTGGGCATCACGAAGTACCGATTTTCTAGGTAAATTTTTATCGGGCCTTACATTCAGGACTGAATTTGGAAATATAGAGAGGCAAATTGGGCAGTTCATTGCACAACAAAATAATCGACTTGTAGGGGCCCTGCCCAGTGACACAAATAAGAATCCTCGGGTAAATACTGTATCTTTGAGGAATGGCAGAGAATTAGAACAAGTACGAAAAAGAAAGAAAGAAAAAGTCACTCCTAAGGGTGAACTGATCCCCAAAACGGTGAGAGAAACTAAGAAAGAAACTGAATAAAGTAAAAAGACTTCAGTTGCAAGGCCACCACTTTCTTTCCCATAAAGATTGAAGAAGAGAAGTGATGACAGGATGTTCAACAAATTTCTTGATATGCTAAGCCAAATTCAGTTGAATCTACCATTGCTTTATGTGCTATGTGAAATTCCAAAATATGCTAAGTACATCAAATATATTGTGGTTAACAAAAGAACGTTGATATAGTTTGAGATAGTGGCACTTAGTGAAGTGTGCACCTCAATAATTCAAAGAAAGTTGAAACAAAAGTTGAAGGATCTAGGGAGCTTCACCGTACCTATTCAAATTGATGAGGTGGATGTGGGACGAGCACTTTGTGATTTTCGGAATAGCATAAATTTGATGCCTCTTTCAGTTTTCAGTCAATTGGGGTTGGGAGCTCAAACGCCAACCACAGTCATGTTGCAGCTTGCTGATAGATCTATTGTCCATCCCGAGGGGGTGATAAAAGATGTGCTACTACAAATTAGGAAATTTATTCTTCCATCAGATTTCATTATGCAATACTATGAAGTTAATGAACACGTCCCCATCATCTTGGGACGACCTCTCTTAGCCACCACTGATGTTGTGATAAAATTTTGTGAAGGAAAAATGATCCTCCGGGTTGATAAATGTTTACCGTGAAAATTGTAATTACAATTATGTCTAATTTACAAGTTGTATAGGCAATAGATGCGAAGTGAGAGTTAAGAAAAATGAGATAAAAGGATAATGGAATTGTGCAAACCGAGCGGTTATGAGACAGGGTCTCGAGCTGGCCGAAACTAGGCCTTGGAGTGGAACTCGAGTGCTTGACAGGGGGCGATCAATGTAGGATTAATAGCCTAATGGGCCTCGAAGATGGCCTCTTTATGATTAACAATAAGCAATAAGTGAAGAATAACCACTGAACACAATGAATTGAAAGCAATAAATCAATGGAACAATTGTAGAAAATGTTTGAGTTAGAGAGCAGAGAATGTTCTTGTTTTTGTATTGGATATTCTCCCCCTTACAAAATGAAAAGTGTCCCCTTTATATAGGAGGGGGAATCCTAACATATGTATAATTATTACAACGAAATACAACAGGTACCACTATTTAATGGTTCGGTACGGACTTGTACTATCTTTGCAAGCATTATCAGCTATAACCACGTGCCCTTGGGAATTTCCCGTCTTCTTATGATGGTCTTTGATCTTTACCCTACCTTAAGGTATATCGATCCCTCGGAATACTTCCTCGAGGAATGCACCTCGAGGTTGAACTTAGGATTCTGCTCTGATACAATCGAGGTCGAGGCTCGAAATGCTATAGAAGCCTTAAAATCAGCATTCCCCGGTTTTACCGTATACAGATAGTCCCCGTGTTTCTTGGAATGAAAAGATAAGAAACGATTTGAATTCTCCAACTTTTCAATGCCTCCATCATTTTGTCAGTCATGTCATGTAAGCGACTAATGTGATAGGAGAGATGCCCAATGCGCACGGTTGGCCCCTATAAGTACTCCTTCTTCTACCCATTATCTTTCATTACTTCTTCTAACCTTTAAAAAGAGCTCTCATTACTTCTTTCTTGTATCATTTTCTCAATAAGCTTTCTCTCATTTCCTTTGAAATCTTTCAGCAAGAATGATGCAGGCCTCCAAAACTATTCCCCGAGATGATAAAGCTTCCCCGTCTTCACGTTCCTCTAAGGGTAAGGCAACAGTACTCCCAAGTCTTGAGGAATGCATCCCCCGACCCTGCAAACAACCTCTAATTAAGGTCGACAAACCTTCTTCGAATTCGGGACGGTGTGAACCCATGTCCCGATATATTAGCCTAATAACAAGCATCGAGGAAGTGAAGGTCGACTGCTGCTGGGGAGATGCGGTGCAAGTGGAGATTCCCTCTCGGGAGGAAGACATAACAACCCATAAAGCCATCTTCATTAGTGTACGCACCTATCCATTTGCCCTAGGCCCGATAGGGCCGTCCTCGTCGTTGATAGACCCCGTGGTTCTCGATTTCTACAAGCGATATCAAGTGACACTCCGCTAGATTCATCCATAATTTTGGCGTACTGTTTACATGATTAGGAATTTTGCGGATATGTTCGAGGTTGTGCCTTTTACCCTCAACTACCTGATTGGAATGTACAGTCCCCAACTTTATCAGGGTGGTCTGATTAAGCTTCAACATCGTTCCATGAAGGTTTTCTTTTCTTATACCGATGAAGGAAAGGACAAAGGGTGGATGAGCCGCTTTGTTCGAGTTAGGACTTCCAGTCGAGAGGATTCCATTCCCTGAGGAATAGAATATGAATCGTAAGTTAATACTTTATTTGAGCTTTTTCCATCTTCCTTCGTACCAACATCCCCTTGAACTAACTCCCTTTGATGATGCAACTGTTATGTGGTATTCTGATGCGGTTAAGGATCTCTCGGGTTGGATTCGCCAGATCGATTCGACCTGCCCATATGCTGAACGCATATGGTGCAACATGGCTAGCGGCTGATGGGAAGCTAAAAATCATGGTAGGGCCTTCCCTCTTGCAATACCTGAGTTCTTTAAAAGAGATATCCCATGAATATATTCTAACTTCTCGTGTTTATATTATATGCTTATGTAGTCGTAGGGGATGCCTCTTTGATGAGAGAAGCACCGCCTAGGGAAGAAGAAATCCCAAAACCAAATGAGGAGAAAAAGAGAAAGAGTAAATCACCGACTGAGTCCTTGAATCCCAAGAGGGCTAGAGTGAAAAAGTCTAAGGCTGACTGTGCGTCCTTAAGCGAGAAAAATGATTCCCCGTTAACACCGGGGGAAGTAGAAGCGTAACTACTTCGACTTTTGGTGAGCCGATGACTGTTGAGCTGAGGTCTTCTTTATCAGAAGTCGATGATGCCATCCCGCCTTGGGCTGAAGAGGTTTTCGAGGGTAGGTCGGATGATGTCCCTGAGCCGGTTGACATCCAAAATATTCCCCGGGCCGCAGGGCACTCGGTAGATGAGTTACGGGAGCCCAATTGTGAGCCGAAGACCTCGATCAATCTAGCCAGGGTTATTGATATAGGTGATTCTCCACCGGTTCCAACATTTTCCTCGAGGGAGATACGGGATGCCCATAATATAGAATCTTCCGACGCGGGGGCGCCTCTCGGAGGGAAGGACATAATTGAAGGGCTCTTTACCGTCGCCTCATTGAGGGCATATGAATTGAACATGACTCGTTATGGTCTTACAGATTTGACGTTGCCTCGTTGAGGGCTTACAAGTTTTAGCATGCCTCGTTGAGGTCGTACAAATGCGATATTGCCTCATTTAAGTCTTATGATCTCGAAGTTGCCGGCCCTGAGGTCTTACGACTTCAAGTTTGATGTCACTCCCCGAGTGTTTAGGAAATTTTTAGCCTAGGTCCGTTTCTTGTGAAAATAGCAAACTTCTTTGAAGAGCAAAGTGTTTTGATGTCAGTCCCCGAGTGTTCGGGAAATTTTTAATGATAAAAGATTTCCTTCGATTACTTGGTACAAGTATACATGTTTTCACCATCGAGGGTTCGAATATCTACGTAGACACGGTTCATTCGACCGTTTGGTCCCATACATAATTCTTCTGTCGAGACCCTCTTTGGAATATTTAATTTCTTCAAGGAGGTGATCTCTCGAGGGGATGCCCCTCGGTACTTGAGGTTGATAAAATAGAAGCCTTGAATACTTGTTGAGTTCTCCTTAGGTAGCATATAGATTTTGCCTCGTTAAAAACCTTGTCGGTAAAACCCTAATGGGATAAAACCCGACCGAAGGAAAAGAATACAACGCATGCTTTAAAAACCAAGGTCTACAAGTTGAAGGGTGTTGCGGTGTCTTCTATTGGACACATGTAAAAAATTAGTTTAAAGAACAAAATGAAAAGGGAGAAGGTTATACCTTAGCAATAATAGAGTTTGAGCATTGATATGTTCCAATTGTTTGGAAGTTGCTCACCTTCCATGGTGCCGAGTTTGTAGGACCTTTTGCCGATTACATCGGGGACGCGGTACAGTCCTTCCCAGCTCAGGCCTAGCTTCCCTTCATTAGGGTTTCGAGTGTATAGGATGACTTTCCTTAGGACTAATTCCTCGACTCCGAAATGTCGGAGGTTTGTTATCCTATTATAGTATCTTTCTATCCTTTAATTTAGGGCGGCCATTCGGACCAGTGAAGCATCTCGCATTTCATCTAATAGTTCAAGGGTTGTAGTCTTGGCCTCATTGTTTGAGTCCTCGGTGGCATGTTAGAATCTGGCGCTTGGGTCTCCGACCTCGACCGGTATCAAAGCCTCGGACCCATATACCAAAGAGAACGGCGTCTCTCCTATGCTCGATTTAGAGGTTGTCTGATATGCCCATAGCACCTCGGGCACCATTACTCTCTACTTTCCTTTTGCATTTTCTAACTTATTTTTCAAGTTTGAATGATGGTCTTGTTTGTGGAATCGGCCTGACCATTTGCACATGGGTGGTAGGACATTGATAGGATCCTTTTGATTTTGTGATCCTCGAGAAAATTTTTACTTTGCCTCCGATGAACGGCTTCCCGATATCACACATTATCTCGGAGGGGATCCCGAATCGGCATATGATGTGATCCCAGATGAAGTTGATGACTTCTTTTCTCTTATATTCTCGTAGGCCTGTGCTTCCACCCATTTTTAGAAGTAGTTAGTCATAAATAGAATAAATCTAGCTTTACCTGGCGCCGTTGGTAGGGGACTGACGATATCCATTCCCCATTTCATGAACGGCCATGGTCATAAGACTGAATATAGTTGTTCACCGGGTTGGTGGATCATTGGTGCAAATCTTTGACACTTGTCGCATTTTCGGACGAATTCTTTGGTGTCCCTTTCTATGTTGTC
Organism: Nicotiana knightiana; assembly: GCA_005239525.1. Classification (NCBI taxonomy): domain Eukaryota; kingdom Viridiplantae; phylum Streptophyta; class Magnoliopsida; order Solanales; family Solanaceae; genus Nicotiana; species Nicotiana knightiana. The sequence goes on along the minus strand of ML388289.1, from coordinate 30,699 downwards.
CCAATAGTAACCTGCTCTGATCACTTTTCAAATTAAGGAATCGGCACCGGAGTGATTTCCGCAGGTGCCCTCTGGATTTCTCGGAGCATGTAATCAGTGTCTCCCAGTCCCAAGCATACTGCTAAGGGCCCATTGAAGGTTCTTTTGTATAGAGTTCCATTCTCGTCGAGTGAGAATCGAGCTGCTTTGGTCCGAAGGGCCCTTGATTTTTTTGGGTTCGTGGGTAGCTTCCCACTTCCCAAATAATCGATGTACTAAATCACCGATTTGGATAGCTGAATAACAACCCCGAGGGTATGTCATCTTCCTCGACATATGATCCCAGGTTTGCGAGTGCATCGTCCTCGCTGTTTTGATCTTGATGTATGTGGACCAAAGTCCATTCTTTGAAGCGATGCAAAGTTACTTGAAGTTTTTCTAGGTATTGTTTCATCCTGTCCTCTCGAACCTCGAAGCTCCCATTTGCCTGATTTACTACCAGAAGGGAATCACATTTTGCTTCTATGACTTCCGCTACTAGGCCTTTGGCCAATTAGAGACCTGCAATCATAGCCTCTTACTCGGCTTTGTTGTTAGTCAAATTTGCAGTTTTTATAGATTGTCTAATCATGCCACACGTAGGTGGCTTCAGAACTATGCCGAGCCCAGATCCTTTCACATTCGAGGCACTGTTGGTGAATAAGGTCCATACTCCTGATGATGTGCCCGTTTTTATTAAAAATTCTTTTTCTACCTCGAGCACAAGGGCGGGCGTAAAGTCGGCCACAAAGTCCGCCAAAATTTGGGACATGATAGACGTTCGGGGCTGATATTCGATATCATATCCCCCGAGTTTGATGGCCCATTTGGCCAGTCGGCCTGATAATTCGGGTTTATGCAATATATTTCAAAGAGGATATGCCATTAAAATACATATACGGTGGCATTGAAAATAAGGCTTCAATTTTCGAGATTCACTTATTAGTGCAAGAGCTAATTTTTCTAAGTGTGAATACCTAGTTTCAGCATCTCCCAAGGTTCCAGTCACATAGTAGACAGGGAATTACGTACCTTGATCATCTCGAACCAACACGCCACTTACCGCTACCTCGGAAACTGCTAAGTACAAGTATAGAGTTTCGTCCTCCTTTGGGGTGTGGAGCAAAGGCAGGCTTGAGAGATATCGCTTTAACTCCTCCAAGGTGTGTTGGCACTCCGGAGTCCACTAAAGTTTTTTAACTTTTTGATTAGGGAGAAAAAGTGATGCCTTCGATATGATGACCTCGAGATGAATCGGCCTAATGCCGTTATCCGCCCGGTCAGCCACTGTACCGCCTTCACATTGTTTACCATCGTGATTTCTTCGATGGGCTTGATTTTTTCGGGGTTGATTTCAAATCCCTTGTTTGATACCATGAAGCCTTAAAATTTTCCCGAACCTACGGCGAAGGCGCATTTCTCGGGGTTAAGCTTCATGTTGTAGCTTCTAAGGATGAAGTTTCCTTCAAATAAGTCAAAAGGTCCTCTGCGCGCAGGGCCTTAACTAGAATGTCATCAATGTAAACTTCCATGGATTTTCCTATTTGATGTTCGAACATCTTATTAACTAAACGTTGGTGCGTGGCCCCTACATTTACTTAGCCCGAAGGAAATTACATTGTTATAGTATGTGCCATACTTCGTGATGAACGATGTTTTTTCCCTATCCTCGGGGTTCATTTTAATTTGATTATACTCGAAGTAGGAGTCTAGAAAGGTGAGGATCTCGTGGCCAGACGTGGCATCAATCAAGCGATCGATGTTGGAAAACAGGAATGAATCTTTAGGTCATGCCTTATTTAAGTCTTTATAATATACGCACATTCTTAATTTGTTCCCCTTTTTGGGAACTACTACTATATTAGCCAACCATTCGGGATATTTTACTTCCTTGATGGACTCTATTTTGAGGAGTTTCATTACCTCGTCTTTGACGAACGCATGTTTTACCTCGGACTGAGGCCTCCTTTTTTACTTCATTGGTTTGAACATGGGGTCGATACTTAGCCGATGAGTGGTTATTTCCGGTGGGATCCCTGTCATCTCTAAGTGGACCAATCAAATCAATCAATGTTGTTAATAAGAAATTGAATGAGTTTCTTCCTAAATTCGGGGGCTAATACTGTTCCCAGGTATTCCTTTCGATCTGGGAGATGTTCCATCAAAATAGCTTGCTCTAGTTCTTTGACCGTTGATTTTGTTACGTTCGATTCCTCGGGGGCAACGAAGGTTCGAGGAGTGAGAAAGTCTTCTTCATCATCCTCGGGGACCTGTTTATCTTCTAACCCCTCCGAGGTGGAGTATATGGGTGTCGGTGCCATGTTGTATACTGCGAACATTTCCTTTGCCGTGTGTTGCTCTCCATACAGAATTTTTACGCCATCTTTAGTTGAAAACTTCAACATCTAATGGAGAATCGATAGTACCGCCCTCATGTTGTGTATACATGTCCTTCCAAGCAGGGCATTGTATCTCGTGTTACCCTCGATGACATGAAACTTGGTATCCTGAACTCTGCCAGACACATTGACTGGGAGGATGATTTCCCCCTTTGTCATTTCTCTCGTCATGTTAAACCCATTGAGGGCTCAAGAATCGGGTATGATTTGGTTGAGTAGTTCGAGCTGCTCCACTACCCCCGATCCTATTATATTGGTCGAGCTACCTGGATCCACGAGCACACGTTTAATTTTAATGTTATTTAAGAGAAAAGAAATTACCAGTGCATCATTATGTGGTTGGGAAAAGGCTTTAATTTCTTCTTCTCTGAACACAACAGTTCCCTCAAGTATTTAACTTTGAGTTCACTCTTCCATTGCGATGAACAATTTGGCCCGTTTGAATATGGGTCCTTGCAAGACATCGGTTTCTCCAATAATCACGTGAATGGCGTGTTGGGGTTCTTCTGGCCCATTCTTCCTGTTTGATTCTCTTTCTCAGAAGTGGTTCCTGGCTCGATCGTCGAGAAATTCTTGAAGATTCTCTTTGTTGATCGATTTGGCCAGTTCTTTTCGAGTGGTAGTTCTCTACGATTTATGTCTGTCTTCTCCGCACACACTTCCATCTGTATGGGAGCATATTGACATGTATAGTGTTGCGTGAGCCCTCATCAACGTGGATTTGTATTGGTGCCCCTCTAGGATTTTGCGGTGGTACACCAGCGCCTGAGACAACTGCATCGTTCTCTCTATGAAGTTCAATGTCGTTGTTTTCATGCGCATTCACCGAGTTAGACATTTTTACCTGAAATCAAAGATTCTTGGGCATGAAAAATTTTGAAGAATAACTTGTGCTTTTAGAAAACCAGCACCAAAACAATCACTGTTAGTTTTAGCCCCATGGTGAGCACCAAACTATTTACCGTGAAAATGGTAATTACAATAATATCTGATTTTGTTGTTCTAAAAATATGTGATTTATTTTAATACTAGTTGTTTAGGCAATAGATGCTAACTGAGAGTTAAGAAAAATGAAATAAGAGCAAAGGATAATGGAACTGTGCAAACCGAGCAGTTATGAGACGGGGTCCCGAGCTGGCCGAAACTAGGCCTCGGAGTCGAACTCGAGTGCTCGACAGGGGGCGATCGATGAATGATTAACAACTTATTGGGCCTCGAAGATGTCCTCTTTATTATTAGTAATAATAAATAAGCGAAGAACAATAAATGAACATGATGAATTGAAAGCAATAAATTAATGGAACAATTGTATGGATTGTTTGAGTTAGAGATCAGAGAATGTTCTTGTTCTTGTTCTTGTATTGGATATCCTCCCCCTTACAAAATAACATGGGTCCCCTTTATATAGGAGGGGGTATCCCAACACGTTACATGTATAATTATTACAATGAAATACATCTGGTACATCTATTTAATGGTCCGGTACGGACTTGTACTATCTTTGCAGGAGTTGTCAGCTATAACCACGCGCCCTTGGGAATTTCTCGCTTTCTTATGACGGTCTTCGATCTTTACCCTTCCTCGAGGTTTATCGATCCCTCGGAATACTTCCTCGAGGAATGCACCTCGAGGTTGAACATCAGATTCTGCTCTAATACAATTAAGGTCGAGGCTCGAAACGCTGTAGTAGCCTTAAAATCGGCCTTCCCCAATTTTATCGTATACAATAATGTGGAAGCAGTTTTTAATGTGTACAACACAATTCAGCTACCAAGTCACTATGAGGATCTAGCTATGATATTTGTGATTGAAAAATAAGAAGAAAAAAAATGATGTAGGTGCATATCTGGATAAATCTCTAGAGAAATCACTTATGTAGTTTAAGATCATTGACTTGGTGGATGGGGTGAAGGTAATGATGCATCATTTGGATGCATGTGCTTATATCAATGGAATGATCGATTTTGAGCCTCTAGATAGACCGACTAGGCCACCCCCAAGCCATCTATTGAAGAAAATCCTAAATTCGAACTCAAGCTCTTACCATCTCATCTTCATTATGCTTATTTGGCTGTTGAAACTTTACCTATTGTTGTATTCTATGAGTTACTTGTTTTGCAGGAAGAAAAGCGACTCCACGTGCTTAGAGAGCACAAGCGGGAAATTGGATGGACCATGGATGACATTTGTGGTATTACCCCAGCATTTAGTATGCATAAAATTCTTATGGAGGATGGGCACAAACCAAGTGTGGAACACCAATGCTGCTTGAATCATGTCATGAAGGAAGTGGTAAGAAAGGAAGTCATAAAGTGGCTCAATGCAGGTATTATCTTTCCCATCTCCGATAGCAAGTGGGTATGTCTGGTACAATGTGTGCCTAAAATGGGTGGAATGGTGGTGGTCATAAATGATAGTAATGAATTAATTCAAACTAAGAGTGTCACATGTCGGAGATTTTTATTGACTACTAGAAACTGAATAATGCTACTATAAAGGATCAGTCCCCCTTCCCTTTATTGACCAGATGTTAGATAGGCTGGACGGATAAGACTATTATTGTTTCCTTGATGGATATTCCGGCTATAACAAGATATCAATTGCACCAGAGGACCAAGAGAAGACCACATTCACTTGTCCTTATGCACCTATGATTTTAGGTGAATGCCACTTGGGTTGTATAATGCACCTGCAACTTAACGAATTTGAGTAAAGTGCTTGCCAGGTTTAAAGAGACGAACTTAGTGTTAAACTGAGAAAAGTGTCATTTTATTGTACGAGAAGGAATTGTACTCAGGCACAAGGTGTCCAAAGATGTGTTGGAGGTAGATAAGGCAAAAGTCAATACAATTGAAAAACTACTGCCTCCATTCTCTGTCAAAGGAATCATAAGCTTTTTGGTACATGTAGATTTTTACCGTAGATTGATTAAAGATTTCTCAAAGATTTCTACTCCCTTGTGTAGGTTTCTTGAGAATGATACGCCTTTCAAGGAGTTGAAAAAGAGATTGGTGACTGCACCAATTATCACCGGCCCAGACTGGGGAGAGAATTTTGAGTTGATATGTGATGCCAGTGACACGACAATTGGGGCCATATTGGGCCAGAGGAAAAATAGAGTTTTCCACTGAATTTACTACAGTAGAAAAACTCTAAATACAGCCTAGATAAGTTACAAAGTCATAGAAAAAGAGTTACTCTCGATAGTATAGGCGTTTGACAAATTTAGGGACTACTTGGTGTGAACTAAAGTCATAATCTGCACAGACCATGCAACCATCAGGCATTTGTTTAAGAAAGGGGATGCTAAGCCTAGACTAATTTTTTTGGTTTTTCTTTTGCAGGAATTTGATATGGAAATCAAAGATCGAAAAGGGGCAGAAAATCGCGAACAAGTTGAGGATGGGGGCAAAATTCAGGAAAGTTTCCTTGATGAACAATTTCTAGCCATCACAACTGGCACATCCCTATGGTATGCTGACTATGTGAACTTTATTACAGCTGGGGTGATTTCGTCAGAGTTGTCTTTGGATGGTAAGAGAAAATTCATGCATGATGTTAGAGTTCATATATGGGATGAGCCATTTTTGTTTAAGTAGTGTGCACTTCAGCTGGTGCGCCGATGTGTTCTTGAGGAGGAGATGGGAGAAATTTTTACATGATTGTTATGCGTCACCATATGGGGGAAACCATTGTGGAGACAAGCCGGTTGCAAAGGTATTGCAATTGGGATTCTATAGGCCCAAGCTATTCAAGGATGCACATGCTTTTGTAAAAACATGTGATAGGTGCCAAAGGACGGGTACAGTTTTGAGAAGGCATGAAACGCCATTTAAGGTCATACTTGAGGTTGAAATCTTTGATGTTTAGGCAATATACTTCATGGGACCGTTTCAAGCATTAAATGGACATGGTACATCTTTGTTGCAGTTGACTTTGTGTCAAAGTGGGTTGAGGCTATGGCTTTTCCTACGAATGATGCTAAGGTGGTGGTGAGCTTTGTGAAGAAAAATATTTACACGAGATTTGGATCTCCGCGTTCTTTGATCAGTGATGGAGGTACTCATTTTTTTAACAAACTGTTGGGCAACCTCTTAGCTAAGTATGGGGTGAGACACAAGGTCGAACATTCTTATCACCCTTGAACCAGTGGTCAAGTGGAGGTCTCAGATAGGGAGGTGAAGCAACTTTTGGAGATGACAGTGAGTGCAAGTAGGAAGGACTGGGCTAACAAGCTAGATGACACTCTATGGGCATACCACACGACATACAAAACTCCAGTTGGTTCTTCGTCGTACATGTTGGTTTATGGAAAGGCTTGTCACTTGCCTGTTGAGCTTGAGCACAAGGTATATTAGGAAATCGAGAATTTCAACTTTGATACGGATCTAGATGAAGAAAAATGTATGTTTCAACTAAATGAGCTTGAAAAGCTTCAATTGCACGCATATGAGAATGCAAAATTGTATATAAGAGAAAACAAAGAGATGGCCTGACAAACACATTTTGGAACGCGAGTTCGAAACCGGTCAAGTCGTTCTATTATTCAATTCAAGGTTGAAATCTTTCCTGGTAAGTTCAAGTCTAGATGGTCGGGTCCATTTGAAGTAGTGTGGGTTACAAAGCATGGAGTTGTTGAGCAAAAGAATCCGAAAGAAATGTCACATTTTTAGTCAATGGGCAGAGTGTGAAACATTATTGGGGTGGTGGTGTTCACTGTCACAAAATTTTGATAGACTTGGTGGATGCATAAGGCAATGTATTGCGTCGTGCTGAAACGTTAAATCAGGTGTTTGTTGGGAGGCAACCCAATGTTTATTGCTTTCGTAGTTTATCTTATTTGCTTTTTTTTAGTTAGAGTAGATGAGAGTTTTTTCTTATTTTCTTTGTAGTCATAGAAATCACATGTAGGAATGGTGTAGGATGTGTATAATGGATATACTAAGTTCTCGGGTTGGTGGGGGTGTATAAAAAAAGAGAGAAAATTAAAAATCAGCCCAGACCAGTGCTCCACACTGCCTGTGGCAGACAAAACAGATGGATTTTTCCCTCCAGTGCCATCCCAGTGAATTCGGGGAGCGGGACCGGTGCTCTACCGAGACAACCCGGCCGAGCAAGCATGTATAATAACTTCTACCCGAACTTACTCATGAATAATAATAAAATCCAATTCATTAATTAGGCAAGAAGGAGGATCAAGTAAACAGAAACACCAATTCATTATCAACAGTTACATCATTTATAAGTTTCCAAAATACATATTTTTTTATGGTTTAATAAGGAACGTGTGATACAATTACAACAGTACTAGTTTGACTTTCCCCACACCAACATACCACCCACACTATGTCTACGGATCCACTAATAGATACAAAAGTTTATAGTGATAATGTCGGCAACTAGGCTCTGGCTATAACTCAAAACACAGTAATACACACGAAACAAAAGATGCACAACCTCGGAATGAGATGGAACTCACCAAGTCAGCTGGGAAGATTGAGTACCGCTATCGTTGGTTAGTATCCTCCGCCATGGAACCACCTGCATCCCTTAACGATGTAGGGCCCCCTATCCCCCCTCCCCCCAGCAAAAGGGAAATTAGTACATGCTAAATAGTACTAGTATGAAAACCAAACACATAATCATGGACTTGGAAATACAACATTAATATGATGAATCAGGGTGATAATAGAATAGCACAGATAGCTGTTAAATCCAAAGAATATTTATCAAGAGATATCATTAACCTTAATAAATTTTAAGACGACAACTTCTGTAACCATCTTTACACAAAGCGGACCCGCCGCCTCACCCCAATGTATGCGGGTGGAGGTGCAACATCGATACCAATACCTACACAAAGTGGCCCTTCTGCCTTACCCCATTATGTGTGGGTGGAGGTGGAACAAAAATACCAATACCTACATAGAGCGGCCCTGCCGTCTCACCCCAATATGTGCGGGTGGAGGTGTAACAACAATACTAATTTCAATCTCTACACAATTTGGTATAACAATTTTCATATGTAACAAGACTTGGAATTATAACATGTAGATACACAATCCATAGTTTGGAACACCTCCTTAATCAAGAAAACGACATAACAAGAGCATTTGAACACGTATCAAACATATATTTTCTCACAAATCTTATTCAAAATAATTGAGTTATGATAAATATCTTGGGATTTACAAGGGTGATGTGGGGTTCAATTCTTAAACAAGAGTTTAGACATCATACTTCACTTGAGCTTCCTTAAACTAAAATGTTTCGAACTCTTAGAAACTTCTATATATTTTAGAAATATGGCAAATTTAATAAAAATTAGGAAGATGATCATGGTTCTAGCTCATTTGAGAATTTATCAAGCACTAGATGTACATTAAGGTTTCAAGGCCCCTTTTTATGGAGGATTCCACCATCCCCCATAACATTCTTTACTATTTTAGCTCAAAAATCTCCCTACATCCAATGATCAATCATGCATGCAAAATAAACCACTCCCATACCCATGAATAATCTTACAAATTTCCCATTTCTAGTTAAATTTCGAAATTAAGAGATAGAGTGTAATATCTTACCTCTAGGATGAAGACCTAGTGTGCTTCCCTTGTTAATTCATCAAAGATTTTGAGTAAGAATTGGGGAATAATTGATTTAGGGACTCTCTCCCTCTCTAGGTCCTTTTCTCTCTCTCAAAATATCAAGTTCTCCCTTCAGAAATGGTCCATAGAGTCTAAATAACAAAATGGGGTCGGGGTTATAAAAACCAAAAAAATGAAGCCACAGACACGATCTGCAGTCGCATATGTTATCGTATAATACTTATGCGGTCTGCAAAATGGCCCTCTGAAACTGGGCTGGTCTGCCCCACTCTGCAGCCATTATGCGATCCACAGACCTATTCTATGGTCGCATAATGCGCCACAGTACCTCCCTTCAAAAAAGTTCCAACAAAAATTTTCAATCGATGTGCAACCCGCGAAATCATTTTGCGATCGCATAATTGGCCGCGAAATGACATCCAAAAATGACCCAAATGACTGCCTCACTCTGTAGCCCGCAGAGTGATTCTGCTGCCGCATAATGAGCCGTAAAAATTCCCTTTCCTGCCAAACATTTTCTTTCAACTCCCCGTCGCACTGTCCAACCCAAATAGCGGAATATCTCTCCGTGAAGAATATCCACTATCATCAACACATACGCCTACCTCGGCACCACGAAACCCCAGGTTTTTGAAAAAATTCTATGGGGCCTTACAACCTCCCCCACTTAAGATCATTTGTCCTCGAATGAGGGTCTAAATCTGTCCTTAGAACTCATCATGCCCCAGTTATTACTTTACACACTAACAGTCCCAATTTTTTTCTAACTCTCCAAATTTCCGAAAATATCGACAGAATTTTCCTTGTAACTGGGCCTATCCACCTATCAAAGAATCCCAGAAACCAATCCTAATAGTACGTACATAAAGCAATGATGCAACACAATATGAAACAACACCAATCGTGGCCTCATAAACAATATATTACTATAAAGGAAACACACCCTAAGCATATAATGTACAAGTGATACATAGTTCATAGGAAGTCATTTAATAGAAACTATTACATAGTTATTCAAAAAAATGAGGGTATTTCTCTTTCATTTCTTTCTCGACCTCCCAGGTGGCCTCTTTAACCTGCTGGTCTCGCCATAACACTTTCATGGAGGAACTTTCTTTATTTCATAGCTTTCAGACCTGCCTATCAAGAATGGCATTTGGAGTTTCTTCATAGGTCAGTTCTTCATTAACCTCAATAGTCTCAACTGGCACAATAGCAGGCGGATCTCCAACTACCTTCTTCAACATAGACACATGGAATATCGGTGCACTAATGACATCTCAGGTGGTAGCTCAAGCTTGTACGCCACCTGACCAATCCTCTGAGTGATTCTGTATGGATTGACATACCTCTTACTCAATTTCCCATTATTTCCAAACTGCATTTTACCCTTCATGAGGGAGACCTTCAAGAATACCTAACTATCGTCTTTAAACTCCAAATCTCTCCGAATAAGACTTTTGATAACTCTGAGTAGTTTTCAACCGATCCTTAATGAACTTAACCTTCTCCATAGACTGATGCATGATGTATAGTCCTATTAATTCTCCTTCCCCAATCTCAAACCACCCAATGGGAGATCTACATCTCCTACCATATAAGGGCTCCAATGGTGCCATCTGAATACTATCATGGTAACTGTTGTTGTAGGACAATTCTATGAGTGGAAAATGATCGTCCCAAATCCCCTTGAAGTCAAGAACATAGGCGCGTAACATATCCTCAAGCGTCAGAATAGTCCGCTCTGCCTGCCCATCAGTCTATGGGTGAAAGGTTATACTAAGATTCACTTGGATACCCAAACCTGCTGAAATTCCTTCAAAAATTAACCGTGAACTGTGCCCCACAATGACAGAAACTTGAGTGTCATACAACCTGACTATTTCTTTGATATATAGTTGAGCATATTGTTATGTTGTGTTGGTAGATTTAACTGGCAAGAAGTGTGCTGACTTTGTGAGTCTATCCATAATCACTCAAATTGAGTCAAACTTGCACGGAGTGCGCGGCATTCCCACCCCAAAGTCCATATTAATCATTTCCTACTTTCACATTGGAATTCCTATGTTTTGTGCCAACCCACCAGGCCATTGGTGTTCGGCGTTTACTTGATTGAAACTCGGACATCTTTCCACAAAGTCTTCCACATTCCTCTACATGTTGTTCCACCAATAGACTTCCTTGAGATCATGATAAATCTTTGTAGAGCCCGGGTGTATGGGATACCTAGAAGTGTGAGCCTCGCTCATGATTCTTTCCTGGAGACCATCCACATCTGGAACACATAATCTCCCCCGGTACCTTAGGGTACCATCATCCACGCCAAGAGAAAAGGCCATGGTCTTATGTTTATGAATCCCCTCCTTCAATTGTACCAACAATGGGTCGTTGAATTTCTTCTCCTTGACTTCCTCCACAAGCGATGATTTAGCTCTATTTTGCACAATCACCCCTCCTGCACTAGATTCCACAAGACAAACTCCCAAGATAGCCAACCGATGAACCTCCTTGGCCAACGTCCTTTGATATGCCTCCAAGTGAGCCAAGATACCCATATATTTCCTGCTAAGAGCATCCTCCACGACATTAGCCTTCCCCTGACGATATAACATATTGATGTCGTAATCCTTGAGTAACTCCAGCCATCTTCTCTGCCTCAAATTTTAATTCCTACTGTTTGAAAATATATTGAAGGCTCTTATGGTCCATGAATATATCCACATGAACCCCATACTAATAATGACACCAAATCTTCAATTCAAATACCACTATCACAATTTCTAAGTCATGATTTAGATAGTTCTTTTCATGATTCTTGAGTTTCCTAGAAGCATAAGCTATCACCTTGCCATGTTGCATCAACACACAGCTAAGCTCGATCCTTGAAGCATCACAATACACCACAAACCCATATGTATCATATGGTAGGGTTAACATCAACCCCGTAGTCAACCTTGATTTCACCTCCTTTCAGAAGAATCTGACCATTGGAACTTAACCGCCTTTTACATCAAAGTAGTCCGAAGAGGAAAGAGTATAGAACCCCTCCACAAACTTCCTGTAATACCCTGCTAAGCCCAAGAAACTGCAAATTTCTGTTGGAGTAGTAGGTCTAGGCAAATTCTTCACAGCTGAAATCTTGAGGATCAACCTTAATTCCTTCATTGGAGATGACATGACCCAAGAACTTGACAGAGTCAAGCCAAAATTCACATTTCAGAAACTTCGCATACAACTAGTGTTGTCGTACAGCCTGCAGAGCCGCCCTGAGGTTATCGTTGTGGTCCTCTCAACTTCATGAACATACAAGGATATCATCAATAAACATTATCACAAATAAATCAAGAAAAGGCTTGAAGACTCGATTCATAAGATCCATAAAAGTTGTCAGGGCACTAGTTAGCCGAAAAGACATTACCAGAAATTCAAAGTGCTCATACCGGGTTTTGAAAGCTTTTTTAGGAATGTCCTATTTGTCGTGCCCCTTTTTCTCGCGAAATTTGGTTTCGACACCTGAAAACTCTTTTAAGTAAGAGTGTTAAAAGAGAGACTCTCCACCTAATGGACTTAAGGTGTGTTCGAGCACCTATTTATAGATAACTCTGGTTTAACTAGTTGCACCACCAGAGATCGGATAAGGGATCAAATTACCTTGAGGAGAAGGTGTTAGGCCCTCCTCATGGTCCACAATGGTGGGTCCAGGCCGAACTCAAATTATATGAATTAGTCTAAGAAAAAGAGAAGAGATAAAATTGGGCAAATAAAATAAAATGATTGACTTTAAAACAAACGTAAGGGGTCCCAAGATTTTTAGCCTAAAAGACCACCCCATGCAACATAAATAATACTTCATAACTCCCTCGAGGTGGGGTGTTACTCATATTATTCAGCGGGCACAGACTATCATCTCCTGCTACCTAATTACTATCTTTAAGTTGGTTACCTAAAGCGCACTACTTGATTCTAAATCGTACCATATACGTGCACTACCAGTCACATGCCTATGGTCCAAGAGGCATTTGGACCTCTATCTCGGGTGTTTCTAGACTTAACTTAGGTTGCTCAAAAATGAGAAAACTAAGCGAAATACAAAACAATTTTGGACTTTCATGTATAGGCAAACAAGGGCTCAAGTTGGCCTCCGCACTTAGGCAAGAAATGCACGTAAAACTAATTAACATTGACAGATGCAGATTTTAGTAAGTTAAGGTTGTAGAACCCTATAGGCAGGATCTATCTGTGATTCTAGATTTTATAAACGGACAGTTTCATGAGTAAATCCTTTTTCTTTTAATATGATTTCTAAAGCCTACATAGTTGCCTACTGATTATAACCATAAGAGGTTAAACCTATAGGCATGATGTATAGGTGATTCACGTAGTAACTAACAATGTTAATCACATGAATATGTTCTGACAAAATCTGTGACGACTTTCTTGGTTACAGCTTCGTAAGATGCAGCTTCAACACATTTTGTAAAGTAGTCTATGGACACTAGAATGAACCTATGCCCGTTTGAAGCGGCGGGCTCGATTGGTTCAATGACATCCATTCCCCAGGCGGCAAAAGGACAAGGTGCACTTGTTGCATTGAGTTCATTTGGAGGCACATGTACCATATCTGCGTGTATTTGGCACTGATGACATTTCTGGACATACCTGATGCAGTCTGTTTCCATAGTCATCCAAAAATATCCTGCTCTAAGTATCTTCTTGGCTAAAATGAAACCATTCATATGTGGTCTGCAAGTTCCAACATGTATATCTTCAAGCAGTATGGAAGCTTCCTTGGCGTCAAAACACCGTAATAGCCATAGGTTTGGAGTCATCCTATACAGAATTCCTCCACATTGGAAGAATGCATTTCTGAGTATGATTTGCATGCTCCGGGTACTCTCTTTTTGCCAATTACTCCTTGATATCATGGAACCATGGATTTTCTATCCATTTCTTCTTCAACATGAGCACAGTAAGCTGGCTGATTATGGATCCTTACCGAAATGGGGTCGATAAAATTCTTGTCCGGATGCTGTATCATGGAAGATAAAGTGGCCAATGCATCTGCGAACTCATTCTGGATTCTTGGGACATGTCTGAACTCTATCTTTGTGAACGTCTTCATTATCTCTTACACATGATATAGATATGGTAATATCTTGGTATTCTTTGTATCCCATTCTCATTGCACCTGATGTACCAGCAGATCTGAATCACCAATTACTCGAAATTCTTTGATATTCATGTCAACAGCCAAATTAAGACCCAATGTGCAAATCTCGTATTTTGCCATATTATTGGTGCACGGAAATTTGAGTTTAGCGAACATCGGGTCATGTTGACCGGTTTTTGACACCAAAATGGCTCCAATACCTATTCCTATGAAATTTGCAGCCCCATCGAAGAAAATTCTCCATCCGTTGTAGGCTTCAGCGATATCTTCTCCAACAAATAACACTTCTTCATCAGAAAAATACGTTTTAATGGTTCGTATCCTCCTCCTACAGGATTTTCCGCAAGATGATCTGCTAATACCTACCCCTTAGCCGCCTTCTGAGTAATATAAATAATTTCAAATTCACTCAACAATATCTGCCACTTTGCTAGCTTCCCTGTAGGCATGGTGTCACACTCCAACACTGAGGGACGAGTCGGCGCCTAACCAGATGATCTCGGTCAAGCGGACCTGGATTGCCTTTCCTACCCAACGCATCACCCCGTGTTTATGATATACAAATTTATAAATGAAATAGCAAATGGACTCAAAGTATGAATTTACAACGTGAGTCCATTTTCCTTGTTTAAAGTTACAAGATTTGATAATGCCAAAATATACAAACTAAGCACAACATTTCCAACACGAGACCACGGTTACGAATAGTTTCAACTACTACCCGAAATATATACAATCCACACAGTGTCTACGGAGCCTCTGAAGGTACGGAGAAGAGTATACATACTTGCCGGCAACAAGGCCCCGGCTATACCTTAAAAGACATAAGATATACAAAGAGATGATATAGGCTACAAACGGCCCCGAGAGGAAATGGGGCTCACTAGAACTGCTAAAGAGATGAAGAGGAGGCACCACTAACGGCAGACCAAGATACCTGCTATAGAACCACCAACATCCATATAAATATGTAGCGCCCCCGGAAAAAGGGATGTTACTACCATTGAATAGTACTGGCATGTATAAAAAAACTTTACTCTATGTAAAATCAAGCAATACACATATATGAGGCAGTTAAAGAAATCCAAACAAATATTGCACAGAGATACAAAGAATCACAAATGAGAGTTCTACAGTTTCTTATTTCAATCGTTCTCCTGTTGCGGAGCGCAACCCGATCCCACCTTACAATCATATTCCACCCCTGTTTCTTCTGTTGCGGCATGCAACCTGATCCCATCTCACAATCACATTACACCCGTATTACTTCTGTTGCAGTGCGCAACCCGATCCCACTTTACAATTCTGTTGCGGCGCCTGATCCTACCTTACAATTCTATTTCGGCGCGCCACCCGATCCCACCTTACAATTCCGTTGCGGCATGAAACCCGATCCCACCTTACAATTCTGTTGCAGCGTGCAACCCGATCCCACTTTACAATTACATTTGATAGCAACATCGACCAATCAATTCAATCACAAGGATTTTCATCATCAAGAATATACATTCGTAAATAACCATGTGAAATCAAGGCCATAGTAATCTTTACCAAATGGTGAGTCATATACAGCATACCGTCAATATATAGTTCAATTAGATAAATCCACATTTCCTTTCCATTACTTGCTACACAACATTTAGCACTTAGATGCATTGAACAATTTGATTCATTATCATTTATTTCGTTTTGCATCACATCCCCTCATACTGATGTATTGAACATTTAACAAGCTTTGCACATGATAGAATAAGCAACAAGGAATCACTTTCTTACAATCTCACATAGCATGGTGGTACGGAAATCAACTAGGACAATCGGAGAATAGGATCTTATGTCTCAACACATTAGAACAGTCAATTCATATATGCTCAAGCAAGAAACTCATACGAAATGCTCGGACCAACAAGATGACTCTACAAAGATTAAAGTTAGCCATAAACATACCTTGAATTGGAATTCCCCTTTAATTTTGTATCACAATTCACCGAACCTTCTAGCACCGTCAATCTAGTTCACAATGTGGCATAATTGAACTTAGAATTAGGAATAATGATCATGTCTTGAACTCACTTGAGCATTCTATCAAACACTAGGTGTTACTTTAGATTAAATGGCCTCTTTTTAGTGAAAGATCACTCTAACCCATTTCCTTTAACTAGATTATGACAGGTTGGTTACATGCATGAAAAACTCCTACCCCCATCTTCGTGAACTCACCTAACCATGTTTCATATTAACAAAATCTAGAAATTAAGGTTGATGGGGTAAAAGCTTACCTTTTGTAGTGAAGAAAATGATGTCCTACTTGATCAATTCCAGGCCTAAGTAGTGATGGAGGAAAAAATTTGATGAATTTGGAACTCTCTCTCTCTCTAGAACCCACTCTCTCCTTTCTCTAATTTATCAGAAAATAAGCTTAAAATTAAAGGGGTAAGTGTTTTAATGAACTGGGGGTCAGATATAAAATTAGAATTTTAACAATCCCGAAACAGAAATGCGGTCAGGAATGCGACCGCATTCCTGCTATGTGGTCCGCATTCCTGTCGCATAAATGGCCCTCAAATGGGCTAAAAAGAAAAGCAGACTGCCCAGGTATGCGACCATTATGCGGTCCGCATACCTGTTATGCAGTCGCATAGTGCATCGCATAACTCCCTCCGCAAAATTCAAGGTGCAAGAATACGACAACTATGTGGCCCGCATTCGTGAAATGTGATCGCATTCTAGGCTGCATAGCTGTCCTCAAAATGAATAGCAAATTGTCCAAGTATGCGACCACTATGCGGTCCGCATACCTGATCTGCGATCGCATAGTGGACCGCAGACCTGCGCAAATCTGGAAAATTATATCTTTTAAGTCCCGGTGTACTTTTTTCTCAAAAAGGGTGCATTTTAAAAATTTGTACAGTTATAACAACACGGGGACCTATTTGGCCATTGTTTTTAGACTTGAAATTTTACGGGTCTTTATATTCTCCCCCACTTAAAATCATTCATCCTCGAATGAGGATCGGGGAATCACTTAGTTAAGTGAACGCAAAACATGCCAACCTCCAAATTTTTACTAACTCCGATATTTCCTTAAAATTTAGCCAGAGTTTCCTTTGTAGTTAGGCCTATTTACCTGTCGGAGAACCCCCGAAACACATTTTAACCAATTCCACACATTTTTAGTTACTCTATCAACTTGCACATAATCTGGTCATTTCAACAAGCTACATATAGTACAATAACATTCACAAGCCTCACATAATTCGCTTAACTCCACAAACTTGCATATCATTTAACTATCACATGAGTTGCACATAATTTACCTTACTTCAAGGAGTTTCACATTACCCAAATAATTACAACATACACAATATGGCACAACTTAAGAAGTTACAATAGTGGGGCAACTAAGGTGGGCGGGGAGGGGGGGAGGAGGAGGGGGAAGGGTTGATTTTGCACAAAATTTGACACAATATATAATTGCTTAGGAATGAAAATTTTCAAACCATTACCGGACTTATTCAAACAAATGGGGGTATTCTCTTTCATTTCATTTTCCGCTTCCCACGTAGCTTCTTTGACTTGCTGACTTCGCCATAACACTTTAACAGAAGCAATCTCGTTGTTCCTCAATCTACCGACTTGTCTATCAAGAATAGAAACTGGAACCTCTTCATATGACAATCCTTCATTAATTTTAACCATTTCAACCGGCACAATGGCAAATGGATCCCCAATCACCTTCTTCAACATGGACACATGAAACACCGTGTGTACTAATGACATCTCAGGGGGAAATTCCACCCTATAAGCCACATGTCCTATCCTTTGAGCAATCCTATATGGCCCGAAATACCTTGGGCTCAATTTCCCTTTCTTCCCAAACCGCGTCACTCCCTTCATGGGAGACACCTTCAAGAATACCCAGTCATCTACTTGAAACTCCAAATCTCTTCGACGAACGTCCGCATAGGATTTCTGATGACTCTGAGTAGTCTTCATCCTCTCCTGAATGACTTTAACTTTTTCCATAGCTTGGTGCACAAGATACGGTCCTAGCAGTTCCACCTCGCCAACCTCGAACCATCTAATCGGAGACCTCCACCTCCTTCCGTACAATGCCTCAAATGGGGCCATCTGAATACTAGCATGGAAACTATTATTATAAGAAAATTCTATAAGCGGCAAGTGATCATCCCAGCTACCCTTGAAATCTTATATACAAGCCCTCAATATATCTTCAAGCGTCTGAATGGTCCGCTTTGCCTTCCCATCAGTCTGTGGGTGGAATGATGTGCTGAGATTTACCTGCGTACCCAAACCTTGCTGAAATTTCTTCCAAAAGTTAACTGTGAACTAGGCCCCTCGATTCGAGATAATAGATACTGGAGTTCCATGGAGCCTGACTATTTCTTTGATATATAACTAAGTGTACTGTTCTGCAGTATTGGTGGACTTGACTGGAAAGAAATGCGCCGACTTCGTAAGCCGATCCACTATTACCCAAACTGAGTCGAACCTACGTGGAGTGCGAGGTAACCCCACAACAAAGTCCATATTGATCATTTCCCATTTCCTCGTCAGTATTTCCATGAGTTGTGCCGACCCACCGGGCCTCTGATGCTCGGCCTTCACTTGGTGATAATTCGGACATCTAGCCACAAAGTCCGCCACACCCCCTTTCATACCATTCCACCAATAAATCTCTTTGAGATCATGATACATCTTCGTAGAACCTGGGTGTTCTGAATACCTGGAATTGTAAGCATGTGCCATTACCCTTTCCCGAAGATCATCCACATCCGGAACATATAGTCTCCCTTGGCACCGCAAAACACCATCATCATTGCCGAGTGAAAATGATGTAGTCTTATGATTCAGAATTTCCTCTCTCAGCTGTACCAATGCTGGATCTCTGAATTGCTTTTCCTTGATTTCCATTACAAGTTAAGATTTTGCTCCATTACGCACCACGACATCCTCTTCGTCTGAGGTCGAAAGACAGACCCTCATACTAGCCAACTGATAAACCTCCCGAGCCAAAGGCCTCTGACCTGCTTCCAAATGAGCCAAGCTACCCATGGATTTCCGACTAAGACCGTCGGCTACCACATTCGCCTTTCCTGGATGGTACAAAACATTCATATCATAATCCTTGAGCAATTCTAACCACCTCCGCTGCCTTAAGTTCAACTCCGTTTATTTGAATAAATACTGAAGACTCTTGTGGTCTGTGAACATGTCCATATGGACCCCATAAAGATAATGCCGCCAGATCTTCAATGCAAACACAAACGCCGCGAGCTCCAAATCATGCATCGGGTAATTCTTCCCGTGATTCTTGAGTTGTCTTGAAGCATACGCTATTACCTTACCACATTACATCAACACACATCCCAAACCAACCCTTGAAGCATCACAATACACCACAAATCCTTCTGAACCTTCTAGCAAGGTCAACGTAGGCGCCGAAGTCGATCTTGATTTCAATTCTTGAAAACTCTTTTCGCAAGCATTGGACTACTGAAACTTGATCGCTTTTTGCGTCAGCTTAGTCAATGGGGAGGCGAGGGTAGAGAATCACTCCACGAACCTCCAATAATATCCAGCCAAACCCAAGAAACTGTGAATCTCTGTCAGGGTCGTTGGTCTAGGCCAATCCTTTACCACTTCAATCTTTTGGGGATCAACCGGAATCCCTTCCCTAGAAACAACATGGCCCAAAAAGGTGACTGATTCTAGCGAAAACTCACATTTTGAAGGTGCTGATGAAGAGTCTGTAGAATTGCCCTATAGTGAGTAGCATGATCTTCCCGACTTCGCCAATAAACAAGGATATCGTCAATGAAGACAATAACAAAGGAGTCAAGAAACGGTTTGAAAACCCGATCCATAAGATCCATAAAAGCTGCTGGGGCATTAGTTAGTCCAAAAGACATTACCAGAAATTCAAAGTGCCTATATCGAGTCCCGAAGGCAGTCTTAAGAATATCCTGCTCCTTGATCTTTAACTAGTGATACCCGGACCAGAAATCAATCTTTGAGAAGAACTTAGCACCTTGCAACTAGTCGAACAAATCATCTATCCGAGGCAATGGGTATTTGTTTTTTATAATAACCTTGTTGACTTTCCGATAGTCAATACACATCCGAAGCGATCCGTATTTCTTTCTGACAAAAAGAACTGGTGTGCCCCAAGGCGATATACTTGGCTGTATGAAACCCTTTTCTAATAGATCTTTCAATTGCTCTTTTAACTCTCTCAATTCTGTTGGCGCCATTCGGTAAGGTGGAATAGATATTGGCTGCGTATCTGGCAATACATCAGTCCCGAAATCGATCTCTCTATCTGGTGGAATCCCAAGAAGCTCGTCCGAAAATACTTCAAGAAATTCATTCACAACATGCACAGATTCGGGAGCAGGCACCTTTGAAGTGGTGTCTGCAACACGGACCAGATGGTAGATGCACCATTTTTTGATCATCTTAGAGGCTTTAAGCTAGGAAATAAATCTACCTCTTGGCACAACATTATTCCCCTCCCACTCGATAACTGATTTATTAGGAAACCCGAGCCTCACAATTCTGGTTCAATAGTCGAGTTTAGCAAAGCACGAATAGAGCCAACCCATCCCCATAATTACATCAAAATCTACCATTTCTAACTCAATAAGATCGGTCGTGGTATCCCGACCACGCATCGTGACAACACAATTCCTATAGACTCGCATGGCCGTAATAGACTCACCAACCGGAGTCGACACAGAGAACGGCTGGTGAAGTTGTTCGGGTTCTATCCCAAAACTTGAAGCAATAAATGGAGTAACATATGAAAAAGAAGACCCGGGATCAATAAGAGCATAAACATCATGTGACTGAACAGCCAGAATACCTGTGACAACATCTGGGGAAGCCTCCGCACTCTGGCGACCACTCAAAGCATAGAACCGATTGGGTCCCCCTCGACCCTGTGCTGCACCCCTAGCTGCACCGCACCCTGCTGGAGCTGGAGGGCGTGTTGAAGATGTAGCGGCTGAAGAACTAGATGGCTAAGCAGTGCCCCTACCCGTGCCCTGACGAGGTGCACAAAAGTCTCGATGAATGTGGCCTCTCACTCCACACCTATAGCATATCAGTATGTCCAAGTAACAGGGCTCAAAATGAAATCTCACACACTTAGGGCATGGGGCCCTCCATTGCTACTGGAACATCCCACCTGAACGACCCGACTGATGGAGCCTCCTGCTGTCTGAACCTGGTCTAACGAGACCTCCCTGGTGATAATTGTGCCCTGGTGGTGGTGCACTGGCTGAGGACTGAGATGGCTCTGATGACCCTCTCCCAAGGACTGATCTCCCTCCTTCAACTGAACTCCTAGGGTTGCCCGCTTACCGGACCCTACTACTACTCTCCCTTTCCATTCTTATCTTTAATTTCCGAGCCTCCTTATCTTGAGCAAATCCCACAATCTTCCCTCAGTTCAAATCTTAATGTAGAGCAACTGTAGCAACTTCATTAATAACCAAGGGACCAAGGTTCTGAACAAACCGACGAACTCTAGCCTCCATAGTAGACACCATGTGAACATCATATTTGGACAAGCACACGAACTCCATATGATACTCCCACATACGTATGTTTCCCTGCTTAAGGGCCTCAAACTCTGTAGCACGGGCTGCCATAATCTCGGCAAGAAAGAAATGATCCATAAAGGCATCCACAAACTCCTCCCACCTCGCCAGAGGGCTCCCCTCTCCACAGGAACTCTCCCACATTTCAAACCACGAATATGCCGCTCCCTTCAAACCAAACGAAGCCAACTCAACCCCCGTTGTCTCAGTAGCCTTCATAACTCAGAGGGTCTTGCACCTTTCATCAATGAACTCCTGAGGATCAGCCTCTGGGTCGGTGCCTTTGAACTCTGGAGGGGCTAACCGCAGAAACTGGTTGACCCTGGAACTTGAAGAATCCCCTTCCTCGCTGGAGGATACAGGGGCAACACTTGATCTTTGGGCCTGGGAGGCCACTAGCTGGGTCAACATATGAATAGCTCCCTTGAGGTCCCCATTAGAAATACCGGGACCGGAAGCTAGGAATGAGGAAGGATCAGGAACATCGGCGAGAGGGATTTCAGCACCCTCCGCTGGAGTAGGAATAGGAATAGTCTAGAGTGGAGTGTAAGAGTCGGGCTGGTTTGTGGCCGGGGAATCATTCACACCCGCACCACTAGCTGGAAAATTTGTGGCCACTCCTGGGGTGGCATTGGCCTCTAGGGCGAGTTGAGCTCTCTTCTTGGGTGCCATTTACTGAAAATTGGGACAATTCACGAGTTAGATAAAGATTTTCTCACTTTCCACTTCTTTGCACGATACAGAGTAACAATGAAAGGGTATTTTCCTAAATGTCCATGCAGCCCCCTAATTATAGATGTGGTCGACAACACACTGATAAGAAGGGCTCTACTAGACACGGCTCCGAGACATCCTAGGACACTTTTAAAACCTAAAGCTGTGATACCAAGTTTGTCACGCCCCAAAACCGAGGGACAAGACCGGCGCCTAACCGGATGATCCAGGTCAAGCGGACCTGGATTGCCTTTCCTACCCAACGCATCACCCTGTGTTTATGATATACAAATTTATAAATGAAATAACAAATGGAATCAAAGTATGAATTTACAACATAAGTCCATATTCCTCTTTTAAATCTTCGACATTTGATAATCCCAAAATATACAAACTAAGCACAACATTTCGAACAAGAGACCACGGTTACGAATAGTTTGAACTACTACCCAAAATATATGCAACCCACACAGTGTCTACGAATCCTCTGAAGGTACGGAGAAGAGTACACATACTTGCCGGCAACAAGGCCCTGGCTATACCTTAAAAGACATAACATATACAAGAAGATGATATAGGCTACAAACAGCCTCGAGAGGAAATGGGGCTCACCAGAACTGCTAAAGAGATGAAGAGGAGGCACCACTAACGGCGGACCGAACTACTTGCTATAGAACCACCTACATCCATATAAAAAATGTAGTGCCCCCGGCAAAATGGACGTTAATACCATTGAATAGTACTAGTATGTATAAACAAACAATTACTCTATGTAAAATCAAGCAATACACATATATGAGGAAGATAAAGAAATCCAAACAAATATTGCATAGAGATAAAGAGAATCACAAATGAGAGTTCCACAGTTTCTTATTTCAATCGTTCTCTTGTTGCGGAGCGCAGCCTGATCCCAGCTTACAATCATATTCCACCCTTATTTCTTCTGTTGCAGTGTGCAACTCGATCCCATCTCACAATCATATTAAACCCTTATTACTTCTTTTGCGGCACGCAACCCGATCCCACCTTACAATTCTGTTGCGGCGTCCAACCCGATCCTACCTTACAATTCTGTTGCGGTGTGCAACCCGATCCCACCTTACGATTCCGTTGCGGCGTGCAACCTGATCCCACCTTACAATTCTGTTGCGGCGTGCAACTTGATCCTATCTTACAATTTTGTTGCGGCGTTCGACCCGATCCCACCTTATAATTACATTTGATAGCAACATCGACCAATCAATTCAATCACAAGGATTTTCATCATCAAGAATATACATTCGTAAATAACCATGTGAAATCAAGTCCATAGTAATCTTTACCAAACAGTGAGTCATATATGGCATATCGTCAACATATATTTCAATTAGATAAATCCTTATTTCCTTTCCATTACTTGCTACCCAGCATTTAGCACTTAGATGCATTTAACAATTTGATTCATTATCATTTCTTTCATTTTGCAGCACATCCCCTCATACCGATGTATACAACATTTAACGAGCTTTTCACATGATAGAATAAGCAACAAGGAATCACTTTCTTACGATCTCACAGAGCATGGAGGTACGGAAATAAACTAGGACAATCAGAGAATAGGATCTTACATCTCAACACATTAGAACAATCAATTCACATATGCTCAAGCAAGAAACTCATACCAAATGCTCGGACACCAACAAGGTGACTCTACAAAGATTAAAGTTAGCCATACATACCTTGAATCGGAATTCCCCTTTAATTTTTTTATCATAATTCACCAGACATTCTAGCACCGTCAATGTAGTTCACAATGTGGCATAATTGAACTTACAATTAGGAATAATGATCATGTCTTGAACTCACTTGAGCATTCTATCAAACACTAAGTGTTCCTTTAGATTAAATAGCCTCTTTTTAGTGAAAGACCACTCTATCCATTTTCTTTTACTAGATTATGACTAGTTGGTTACATGCATGCAAGACTCCTACCCCCATCTTCATGAACCCACCTAACTATGTTTCATTTTAACAAAATCTGGAAATTAAGGTTGATGGGGTAAACGCTTACCTCTTGTAGTGAAGAAAATGGTGTCCTACTTGATCAATTCCAGGCATGAGTAGTGATGGAGGAACAAATTTGATGAAGTTATAACTCTCTCTCTCTCTCTCTCTAGAACCCACTCTCTCATCTCTCTAATTTATCAGAAAATAAGCTTAAAATGAGAGGGGTAAGTGTTTTAATGAACTAGGGATCGGGTATATAATTAGAATTTTAACAGTCCTGAAATAGAAATGCGGTCAGGAATACGATCGCATTCCTGCTATGCGGTCCGCATACCTGTTATGCGATCGGATAATGCATTGCATAACTCCCTCCGCAAAAGTCAAGGTGCAAGAATGCAACAACTATGCGGCCCGCATTCGTGAAATGCGACTGCATTCTAGGCCGCATAGTTGTCCTCAAAATGGACAGCAAACTGTCCAAGTATGCAACCACTATGCGGTCCACATACCTGATCTACGAACGCATAATGGACCGTAGACGTACGCAAATCTGGAAAATTATATCTTTTAAGTCGCGGGGTACATTTTACTCAAAAAGGTTCCGTTTCAAGAATTTCTACTGTTATAACAACACGGGGACCTATTTGGGCATTATTTTTAGACTTGAAATTTTACGGGTCTTTACACATGGGCTTCTGGAAGATGTACTTCAAAGGATCCATCCTTGATATGAGATATGTGGTATAGGCACATAAGTAGTGCCTCAGTTTCTGGGCTATCCATATCAGAGCACAGCAAGTGCACTCCAGCAGAGAATACCGTGCTTCGTAGGGTGTGAATTTCTTACTCAGATAATATATGGCATGTTCTTTCCTTCCAGTCTCGTCGTGTTGTCCCAAGACACAACCGAAAGACCCATCTAACACAGAGAAGTAGAGTAGCAGTGGTCTACCTGGCTCTGGCGGGACTAGGACTGGTGGTGTGGACAAGTATTCATAGATTTTGTCAAAAGCATTTTGGCAGTCTGTCGAGCCCCCTTTTTTTCCTCGTGGAATCGGGTTTATGACATTGGTTGGGACAACTCTTTCCTTTTGGGAAAGGGAATTGTATATTTTGAAGAGTCGCTACCTAACGATTTTAACTGTGCGTTAGGGAACCTAAGGGGTTCAATTACAACTATGTTGCTAACCAGAGATTTGGATAAGGGCTTGAAATTATCCTAAGGGGAAGATGTTAGGCACCCCTCAGGATCCACAAGTGTGGTTCCCGGCCAAATGGTTTCGTAAATTTGTACAACTAGCAAATAACAAATAAAGGATCAAATAAGAGGGGATTTAAGTCTTGAGCATGCAGATGTTTTAAAGATACAGTAAAGGAGATTAGCTTTTGAAAAGGAATTATGAGCTAGCATATCAAGGTATCCTAGGTTTATAATAATATGGATCACATCAATGCAATACCCAGTAATCACTCATCGAAGAGGGGCTACACGTGGTATTAGCGCACTGGTCATCATATCCATATTCTACGCTTCCCACCCCGTAAGGTTATTAAAATGAGTGTTGGTCTCGACCTCGATTGCATGATGTTACCCGTCCCTTCCTATCAGTCCATGAGGAAATTAGGACTCCTATCCTAAAGGAGGTGCTAGCAGACCCTCAGGTTTTAAAGGTAAAATTCTAAGACGATAGATAACAAAACAAGTAAGACTGCAAATAAAGGAAAGCATAGAAAACATATAAAGGCTCAAACATTCCTCCACACACAGTACACATAAGCAGCATGCCTCATACACAATTAAGGTCCATATTAATTTAGAATCCTAAAGCATGGTATCTAGGTGATAACACAAAGACAGATTATTGCATAACTCATAGAGGAAGTCTTAATCATGCTTGCCTACTGGTTTTAAGCATGCTGACAGTTAAACATGATCACAAAGACAGTTCTGATTTTATCTTTTTTTACCTAAGGCTTGCCTAAGTGCTGGATAACATCCAACAGTTATTCAGATTTGTTATTGACTCTAAGTTGTTTTAGCTAATAACATATGATTCTAGATGTGAAGATGTATAAATACTAATTACCAGTTGCTGAGAACAGGGGATTGTTCTATGTTTAGACTAAATGCAGCTAAATAGATACAATTCTATAGCATGATATCAAATGCAACATGATGCATAATAACTTAAACATGATTTCTAAATGCACATAGAATCATAGCATTATGCACAGCTTCAGGGATAGCATAGGTGATAGATTTTAAATGGTGTTTACCTAAAACAGGATCTCTACGTGTATAGCATGATGAGACGTGATTACAGCTTATTTATCCTAAGACAGTATTTCTAGTGAAATTTCAGAACATGGGCAGAATCACGTAATGACAACTTATTTCATTGTAATTATTTATCCTATAGGCAGGATTTCTAAGCGTGGAGATGTCGAATACACATAAATCCTAAGTGGCATGATATCTAATGCATGGCATGGTGTACCTAAACATTAATTATATTGCGCGTAGAGAAAATAAATATAGAGACATGGTTTCTACCCTTAATCATGCATATCACCCATCCATTTTAACTATCCGACCCCAGAGTTGTTTACAAATAATTATTACAGGCCATTGAATACGAATTACACAACTGAAATAGAAGGAAAATAAGAACGTAATTATAGGGAGCCTACAGAAAGGCTCAATTCTCCAAGTCCTCAATGCCAGGTATTATTCCACAACTTTCTCATAATCCGAGTGTGTCAGACTTCCCTAAGGACCTCAAGGGCTCCCGGGCAGTGCTCACTGATCACGCTCAACTATTCTAATAAATGACTAAGCGGGCGTTGCAAATATAATCCGGGGTATTATGCCCAGAGTCGATCCCACAGGGAATTTACGTATCAAGCAAGCTGTTAGAATACTCAACTGTCACTTGAGCTTATTTAAATTACTAACACTAAAGATTAAAACTAAAGATTAACTACGCCAAGGTTTAAACAATTGTAAAAGATCAAAGGTTATGGTTTCCCCCGTCGGTGAATTTACTTCTCGGATACTTCATATAGCTTGATTAGTTGTCTCTATCAATCATGAACACTCTATCTACCATAAATCTCTCTCAAGTAATTATGATAATTTACTAGACGCACTCTCTCAAGTTACGCTAGCTAGATTGCATTACAGTTCACTTTAGATTGCACCCGAGGTATCGTTATCTCTAATCCAACCTCTAAACCCTCGGTTATGACTTT
>ML388282.1:38776-49010 GCA_005239525.1 Nicotiana knightiana | reverse complement strand
ATAAACGTCAAAAATACGCTCAAGAGTCGAAAAGGAGTGACCCGGGCCATAGCCGGGCGTTTTGGCCCAAAAGCCTGGCTTAACCAGGCATTAGTTGGGCGTTACACACCAAACGCTAGCCATGCCCAGGCGTTAATGGGGCGTTAGAGCCCAAACGCCTGGCCTACCCAGGCTATAGCTGGGCGTTTCGGGCTTAACGCCTGGGGTCCTTGGTCCGGTAAATTCTGAGTTTTGAAGGTTTTAAGTGTTTTTCGGTTTGAATAGAAGTCTCCTACACGTTTAGGGTTTATCCCAAACATATAAATAGACCAAAAAACACAACTTTGAAAGGGTGGGGATGCCATTTTTGGAGAGAATATACACACAAAATCATTGAGGAAGCAAAGGATTATCAGTTTTCTTCATCTTAATCTAGTATTTTCCATTTATGCAAAACTTATGCAATTGTTTGATTCTAGTATAAGTGGCTAAACACCCATTGTTCTGGGGTTTTCGTTTAGCCATGAATAATGTTATTCGACATTAAATTAACCTTGATTATAGTTCGCTCAATATATGGTTGTTTCTTCAATTCTGCGTTTAATTGCTTAATTGTTTGGCCATCAATTTGGTTCTATATACTATCTATGTTATTCTTGGGAAAGCCGTATATAGATTAGAGAAGAATTGAAGAGAGCCTGATCTTAACCCTTCAGGGGAGAGGATTTATGGTTAGGATAGGAATATACCTAATCAGTGTGCTTAATTAAACATCGTAATCTTAGTGCGTTCTAATAGATTAATTTCATAGGAATATAGGCGTTAATCTATTGAGAATAAGCGAGTAGTACTTCAGGAGAAGGCTACGAGAGCAATTATCGATTAATTAGCAACCATGAGTGAATTATATGAAAGGGAGAGTTAATTAGAATGCAATACGAGTGGTGAATTGATCACAACCCTGGAATATTTGTCTCTACTGAATACACATAACAATATTCTTGTTACTTGATAATTAGTTAGTTCATAGAATCGTAGTAGAAATTAGTCACATTCCTGGATTTTGTTTTGGCTCGATTAAATAACAATTAGACTGATTCAACAAGTAGGTTACGCAATTCCCTGTGGNAGAAGCAAGAGATACAGACAATATTCAGGACTTCATCCGATTTCCTGTGAACATGGCAGAGGAACAACACATGGCTGTTCAGGAGGTGGCAATGCCCAGTATTTCTAATGGCACCTCCAACATCATGAAGCCCAGAATCATTGGGCACTTTGAGCTGAAACAGAGCATGATCCAACTACTTCATGCAAACGGGCAGTTTTTGGGTCTTCCACACGAGGATCCACAACAGCACATTCTGAACTTCTTGGAGATTAGTCATACTTATATCACTAACGGGGTCACGCCAGATTACGTGAGGCCCACGCTTTTCCCATTCTCTATATTGGGCGAAGCAAAGCGATGGTTGAAGGTAGAACCAGCTAATTCCATTNACGCAAGTCCCTGTGGGTTCGACATTTGATTTAACATTATATTACTTGCTACGACCACGTATACTTGCGTGTGCGTTTGGAATCAACGAGTTTTTGGCACCGTTGCCGGGGACTTGAATATAGACTACTTGTTAGTTACTTGCTTTAATTGTTTATTTCATTGAGTCTAACGTCATGTGATTTTTGCTCTAATCTCAGGAACTTCGAGTGAATGCGTAGGGTCAGAAGCCAGGATAGACTTGACGGCTTTGACCCCGAACCTGAGAGATTATTTCACAGGAGATTGCAAGAAGCAAGAGATACAGACAATATTAAGGACTTCATCCGATTTCCTGTGAACATGGCAGAGGAACAACACATGGCTGTTCAGGAGGTGGCAATGCCCAGTATTGCTAATGTCACCTCCAGCATCGTGAAGCCCAGAATCACTGGGCACTTTGAGCTGAAACAGAGCATGATCCAACTACTTCATGCAAACGGGCAGTTTTTGGGTCTTCCACACGAGGATCCACAACAGCACATTCTGAACTTCTTGGAGATTAGTCATACTTATATCACTAACGGGGTCACGCCAGATTACGTGAGGCCCACGCTTTTCCCATTCTCTATATTGGGCGAAGCAAAGCGATGGTTGAAGGTAGAACCAGCTAATTCCATTACAACATGGAACGATCTGGCGAGAAAATTTTTGGCAAGGTTCTTCCCTTCAGGAAAGACTGCAAAGATCAGGAGTGAGATAGTCTCATTTAGACAGAAAACAGGTGAATCGTTATATTCAGCGTGGGAAAGATTCAAGGGGCTACTCAGATACTGTCCTCATCACAATCAGACAAACGAGGTGTTAGTTCACACTTTCATAGAGGGGCTCCATCCGCAAACAAAAATTGTGGTAGATGCAGCAGCCGGAGGTCAGATTTTGGAGAAGAATTATGATGAAATATTTGCATTACTGAAAATAAATTCTCCAAAAGCAATCCAGACTGGCAAGGTGAGATGGGGAGAAATGTGGTTCAGAAGTCACCAGGGGTTCTTAAAATAGATGTTGTCTCAGCATTATCAACTCAGATCTCTACATTGACTAACCAAGTCAAGCAGATGAACCTGATCATTAACAAGCAACAGGCCCAGCCAGTGCAACCAGTTCAACATATTCAGGTATTTTGTGAAGTTTGTGGAGAGGGTCACATGAGCAATCTATGCCCAACAAATCTAGAGTCTGTATATTTTGTGGAAAATGTAAATCGAGGCCAAAAAAATCAGTATGGGGACACCTACAATCCCAACTGGAGGAACCACCCAAATTTCTCTTGGGGTGATAATCAAGGCAATTAGACTCAATATCGGCCTCAAGCACCTCAACAACAATACAGACCACCTCAGGCTGAACAATCATCTAGCTTTGAGGACATTATGAAGAGAATGATGAACGACAAACTTGCTTTCAATAAGAAAATAAAGGCTGATCACCAAGCCCAGACTGTAGCGATGAGAAACTTAGAACGTCAAGTGGGGCAAATCACCAGTTCTCAAAATACCCGACCAACGGGGGCTCTTCCAAGTGACACTGAAGCTAATCCTAAAGCATCTGTTAATGTTATATCATTGAGGAATGGGAAGGAATTGGAAGAAGTTCAGTCCAAGAAGAGGAAGCAGGTAAATTTTGATGAGGAACCAACCACTATTGAATCAACATCAGACAACCCGAAAGAATCTGATAAGCTAGAAAAGGAGGCGGTGGCTGAGCAACCCCCACCAATTGTTGCGAGACCACCCCCTCCATTCCCTCAAAGGTTTCAAAAGGTGAAATATAATGCCGCATACAAAAAGTTCCTTAACCTCTTGAAGCAGGTACAAATCAATATTCCACTGGTAGACATCTTGCAGGAAGTGCCCAAATATGCTAAATACATCAAGGACATTGAGGCCAATAAAGGAAGGCTGACTGGGTTCGAAACCGTGGCACTCACGGAGGAAGTTAGCTCAAGAATTCAAAGCAAGCCACCTCAGAAATTAAAAGATCCGGGTAGTTTTACTATCCAAATCTCAATTGGTAAGCATGCAGTCGGGCGAGCTTTTTGCGATCTTANATTTTACAATTGGCTGATCGCTCCCTTGCTCATCCTGAGGGAGTAATTGAAGATGTGCTGGTTCAGGTGGGTTCCTTCATATTCCCAGCTGATTTCATTATCTTGGACTATGAGTCTGATCAGGAAGTCTCGTTTATTTTGGGGCATCCAATCCTAGCTACGGTCCGAGCTATCATCGATGTGTGTGAAGGGAAGATGACAATGCGAGTTGGTGATCGAGTGGAGGTGTTTAATGTTTATAAGGCACTCAAGTTGCCTGTCCACTATGAAGAGCTATCCATGATTACTGTAGTGGAAAGCAAATCGGAGTCAATGGTTCCATACATGAGTCCTGTTGACCCTCTTGAGCAAGTGTTAGTTAGGGATGAAGAAGACTGTGGGGATGGAACAAGGGGAGACATTGAGAACGCTTTTGAAGTATCTTGCTGTTACCTCCACGGGCTAGGAAAATTTGAAGAGTTGAACAAGCCTGTTACTCTAACCCCTCCTAAGCCATCTATTGAAGAGGCTCCAAAGCTGGAGCTCAAGCCTCTTCCAGTACACTTACGATATGCTTACTTGGGGAAATCTGAGACATTGCCCGTGATCATCTCATCCAGCCTGACCAATACACAAGAACAGAAATTGTTGAGGGTACTTCGTGAGCACAAAAAGGCGATTGGGTGGGCAATTGCAGATATTAAAGGAATCAGCCCATCATTCTGCATGCATAAAATCTTTTTGGAAGATGGACATCGCCCGAGTGTTGAGCAGCAAAGAAGGCTAAATCCCATCATGAAAGAAGTGGTGAAAAAAGAAGTAATAAAATTGCTAGATGCAGGTATCATTTTCCCTATTTCTGACAGCAACTGGGTGAGCCCGGTTCAATGTGTGCCCAAAAAGGGAGGGATGACCGTGATTACGAATGAGAAGAATGAGCTAATTCCTACCCGCACTATTACGGGTTGGAGAGTTTGCATTGATTATCGAAGGCTCAACAAATCAACTCGCAAGGATCACTTTCCACTCCCATTCATTAATCAAATGCTGGACAGATTAGCAGGGCATGAATATTATTGCTTTCTGGATGGGTATTCAGGTTACAATCAAACTGTCATATGCCCAGAGGATCAGGAGAAGACCACGTTTGCTTGCCCTTATGGCACCTTCGCCTTCAAGCGAATGCCATTTGGTCTTTGTAATGCACCCACCTTCCAGAGATGCATGATGGTTGTTTTCACTGACATGGTGGAAAAATTGGTAGAGGTATTCACGGATGACTTCTCATTCTTTGGGTCATCTTATGATGATTGTTTGAAAAATCTGAGCATGGTGTTGGCCCGTTGTGAAGAAACGAATCTGGTGTTAAATTGGGAGAAATGTCACTTTATGGTGCAGGAAGGCATCATTTTGGGTCATAGAGTATCTGAAAGTGGCATCGAAGTTAATAAGGCAAAAGTGGAGGCAGTTGAAAAACTACCTCCACTAATTTCAGTGAAGGGCATCCGGAGTTTCTTGGGATACGCAGGATTTTATAGGCGCTTTATTAAAGATTTTTCTAAAATTGCTACTCCGTTGTACAGGTTGCTGGAAAAAGATGTCAAGTTCAATTTTGATGCACCCTGCTTGAAGGCATTTGAGGAGCTCAAGATGAAATTGGTAGCTGCCCCCATAATTGTTGCACCTGATTGGTCAGTACCATTTGAACTTATTTGTGATGCAAATGACCATGCAATTGGGGTAGTTCTGGGCCAAAGGAAAGACAGGGTGTTTTATTCCATCTACTATGAGAGTAAGACCCTCGATGATGCACAACAGAATTACACCACCACTGAAAAGGAGCTGTTAGCTGTGGTGTGGGCCTTTGAAAAATTCCGGGCATACTTGGTGGGCACGAAAGTTATTGTCCACACAGATCACGCAGCAATCAGGTATTTATTTACAAAGAAAGAATCTAAAGCTAGATTGATGCGCTGGGTTTTATTGTTGCAGGAATTTGATGTGGAGATAAGAGACCGAAAGGGCACTGATAACCAAGTAGCTGACCATCTGTCAAGGCTGGAAAATCATGATCATGTTGAGGAGGGTGGAGATATTAAAGAAGTTTTTCCTGATGAGCAACTTTTTGCTATAACCCAAGACCCTCCTCCATGGTATGCCGATTATGTGAATTATCTGGTGAGTGGGGTACTTCCTCCGAAAATAGAATCTGAAGCAAGAAATAGGTTCTTACACGATCTGAAATTTTACTACTGGGATGAGCCCTACCTGTACAAAGAATATGGTGATCAGTTAATAAGGAAATGNAAGTGTGACCAGTGCCAGAGAACAGGAACGATAACAAGGAAGCACGAGATGCCTTTGAATAATATCTTGGAGGTAGAGATTTTTGATGTATGGGGGATAGAATTTATGGGTCTGTTCCCATCATCCAGGGGAAATAAATACATTTTGCTGGCAGTTGACTACGTGTCGAAATGGGTGGAGGCAATTGCATTGCCGACGAATGATGCCATGGTTGTCGCTGCGTTTGTGAAGAAGAATATATTCTCCAGATTTGGTACTCCACGTGCCTTGATTAGTGATGAAGGAACCCATTTCTGCAATCGGTTGTTGAATAACCTGTTAGCTAAATATGGGGTCCGTCATCGAGTTGCAATATCATATCACCCTCAAACTAGTGGACAACCAGAGATATCCAATAGATAAATCAAGCAAATACTAGAGAAAACGATGAGTGTGAACAGGAAAGATTGGGCTGCTAAATTAGATGATGCCTTATGGGCATACAGAACAGCGTACAAAACACCAATTAGGGCATCACCGTACAAGCTGGTCTATGGGAAGGCATGTCACTTGCCGGTAGAGCTTGAACACAAGGCGTATTGGGCCATCAAGAAGCTAAACATGAACCTTGAAGCCGCGGGTGAGAAAAGATTGCTGCAGTTGGATGAATTGGACGAGTTCAAGCTGCACTCATACAAAAATGCCAAACTTTACAAAGAAAAGACCAAGAGATGGCATGACAAACATATAAATCCGCGTCATTTTGAGCCAGGACAACATGTATTATTATTCAATTCTAGGCTTAGACTGTTTCCTGGGAAGCTGAAATCGAGATGGTCAGGCCCATTTGAGATAGTGAGTCACCCCATATGGTGCACTTGAGTTGCGAGCTATACATGGTGAAAGGAAATTTTTAATGAATGGACATAGAGTCAAACACTATTGGGGTGGCACCATAAATCGTGAGAAGACCAAAGTCGTGCTCGCTGATGAGTGAGATGAGATTCTGTGTCATGCCGCGACGTTAAATCAGGCGCTTCATAGGAGGCAACCTATAGACTTGTTGTAATCGTCGTGCCACGATGTAAACTAAGGCGCTTATTGGGAGGCAACCCAATGCTTAGTTAAATCTTAGCATATCTAGAAGTAGTTTTTATAATTATAGGTACTAACGAGCTTGGGAATGCATTCGGGGGTAAGGAGCAGTGTGCTAGCATGACGTAAAGTCTGGCTAAAGCTATGGGGCAGTAGGAGATAAGCCCCTAACGCCTGGCTAAAGCCAGGGGCACCGGTTGATAATCCCCTAATGCCTGGCTAACGCCAGGGGGGACCGGGTGATAAGCCTCTAACGCCTGGCTAACGCTATGTTGGTCTGGGCTTTTTAGCTCTAACGCCTGGCTAACGCCAGGGTACCCGAGATTTATGACTAAAAAGCACACCAAATGCTAGGTATGTTCCACTTCTTATTTTTTTCATCTCCCAACTCTCTCTCAAGAAAGGGTTTACTCCTAAGAACACCCCACACCGATTTTCACACACAACAAGTTCACAGCACACACATCTTCACCCAAACAACAAGTTCACAGCACACACAAATCTGCACAATTTCGATTTCGTGGTGCACTTCATCCGACAAACACACATCAAGTGTTGAGGTATGATTCTATCCCTACCCTTTGTCACTTCGAAGTGGGTATTACAATTATGAAAGGTGTAGCCTTGATTCATGGTGATTTTTTATGGGTTTATGCAATTCATGGTCATATAGTATTATGTTGTGAATCCCAATCCCCGAACCCTTTATGAATGGGCTGAAATTGTGAAGCTAAGTGGTATTATGGAACCCCAACCAGATTTGGGTACATGAGGCAGTCCCTCAAGTCCATAAGAGCTCTCATGGCAATTGTGCAAGCCAATTGCTCGATGTATTGCCTCAATGGCAATACATATCCCATTTGGAGCCCGAGTCTCCGGGAAACAAACCACTAGTGTCATTCACCATGAACTCCATGAAATTTTAAGTGTGAAGAGGCTCACGAGAAGCCGTATGTGTCAATTTTTCGTAAACGCGCCAAGGTGAAGTCTGAGTAACCTTGGAAAATTGGAAAAGCTTATAGTACACACGTTGTGACACCCACTAACTACTGATCATTTGTGTAGGGAAATAAAGATGCTACCCAAAAGAGCCACAGGAAAAGGAAAGGCCACGTCTTTGGCCCCAGCAAAAAGCAAAGCAAAACCCTCACCACCTTAGAAGAAAAGAAAATGGGGAGATGCTACTTCTAGTATGACTTGTGAGGAAGCAGTAGTTGTTGTCGCTGCTATGAGGCAACATCCCGTTGGTCAACGGGAATATGGTATCAACAGCATACTAGTA
This sequence comes from Nicotiana knightiana, assembly GCA_005239525.1. Lineage (NCBI taxonomy): Eukaryota > Viridiplantae > Streptophyta > Magnoliopsida > Solanales > Solanaceae > Nicotiana > Nicotiana knightiana. Next base: position 40,802 of record ML388282.1, on the reverse strand, counting down.
CAATCCAGGAAATGGTATGCACGCTGCAAGCCAAAGCATGTTCACCCTGAGGGGGCCATTAAAGAAGGGAGTCTGAGACCAAATTTCCAGCAATTTGGAGGAGCATCCATGAGTTGGGTTTAGGATATGTGTTCAGTCACAATGGTCACATCAACTTGAACTTAGTCCGGGAATTCTATGCAGGGTTCGACCCTAAGGACAAGGAGGGATTGGTGCAGATTCGCGGGCACTTGGTGGATTTTTTGGCCAAGGCCATATGTGATTTTCTAGGTGCACCAAATGTTCCGGTGGAGCCTTTAGAGCAATTCATCCGCCATCCCAACTATAGAGAGGTGAGGCACACACTGTGTGGGGTTGATTCTAGGGCAGCTTGGATTCGGGATAGAGCCACAAATCGCCATAAAAGGTTTCCTAAGAAGAAAATGAAGGCTGAAACCCAGGTGTGGCTTAAAGTAATTAATGCACGGATACTACCATGCAATCATGACACCTTAATCAGCCGAGAGAGAAATTGTGTGCTCTACTTCCTCATGACAGGGCAGAGAGTGAATGTGGGCCATCTGATGCGCTATCAAATGGGGTTGGTGCGTTCCAACAATAGAATTGATCGAATACCTTTTCCAAATTTCCTGACTCAGTTCCTGCTAAATGAGAATGTAGCGGTGGATCCCAACTTTGACCATACCATTGATCAACTCACACGAGAGACTGATATCACTGGCTTAAGACTGAAGGAAGAGTCTTCACTGACCACTGCATAGCGCAATGTGCGGGATGATAGATTCATGGCCCATCTTTATGGGATGATAGATTTGCAGTTGCAATAGGAGGTCGGACAATGTTAGTTGATTAGAGAGATGAGTTGGATCATAGATACTCGCTCAATGCTCACGCTCAGTAGATGATTGGAGAAGATGAGGGATACAGGCTCCAAGATGATGAGGATATCAACACACCTGACGATTCTGATACAGAGCCGATGCGCTCAGATGAGGAAGATGATGAAGAAGATGATCATGAGGAGTAATAGAGAGCGTCAGATGATGAGGACGCTGAATGATCAGGGAGTTCTTGTACCTTGCTTCTATTACTTGTTTTGTCTTTATATGATGCACTGAGGACAGTGCATGAATTAAGCGTGGGATGTATACATATGTATTATGGAATTGTTGTACCATATGTGGTGTCGTGTTGTAGTTTTGTATTCATGATAGTAAATGATCTTTATTTTAAGTCTTGTAGTTGTTTTTTGTTTTTTTTTTCTATATAAATATATGGCTTTTTCCCGACGATGGACCTCCTAGATAGTTCTCTTGAGGGAAGTAAGTCTAAAGAAAATACAAAAAAAGATTTATATTTTAGGTAGTGTAGTAATTCCCCCTTGGTTTTTATTTGGACCATGGTTCTTTTCTAAGGGTGTAACTTGAACCGGGTACTTTAAAGTATTTTTTGTTTTTTTTAGAGTAGTTAGGAAGAAACTGAGTTACTCTGAAATACCCTATGACATGTTTGATGCCGGCATATTAGGTTATGACATACATTCTGTTTTCCCCTTATATTTTGTTTGACATGTGATCACCGAGTAAAAAAAAAGAGAAATAGCCTATTTTGTGACGTCTTAGCTCAGACTTTTATGCTACATAGTGTGATAGTGCTTAATTCTCTCAATTTTGTATGCTTGCTTGACTTGAGAATTGAATAAAACCGTTGTGATTGAGTCATGTGCAATGTGTGAGTGAAGTTCAGTGATTTTCTATGTTATCCTGTGTAGTCTAGAACTTGCCCTGTGTGTTAATCAAAGCGAAATTGTAGGTTATGCTAGTCTAGGGGATGACATAGGCATTTTCTTTCTTGATCAAGGATGTGCTTGTCACAATAGAATTACATTTTCCATTGCTAGCCCCTTTGAGCCTTTATACCTTTTCTTTGGTACCCACATTACAAGCCGTACCCCTATTTTGTTCTTAAATTGAGATTTTTACACCTTTTCCTCCTAAGGCACTTAGTCGCTAAAAGAAGTAAGGTG
>ML388282.1:17352-36986 GCA_005239525.1 Nicotiana knightiana | reverse complement strand
TTTGGCCAGCAATTAGGTTTTATATACTATCTATGTTATGCTTGGGAAAGCCGTATATAGATTAGAGAAGAATTGAAGAGAGCATGATCTTAACCCTTCAGGGGAGCGGATTTGTGGTTAGGATAGGAATATACCTAGTCAGTGTGCTTAATTAAACATCGTAATCTTAGTTCGTTCTAATAGATTGATTTCATAGGAATATAGGCGTTAATCTATTGCAAATAGGCGAGTAGTACTTCAGGAGAAGGCTACGAGAGCAATTATCGATTAATTAGCAACCATGAGTGAATTATATGAAAATGAGAGTTAATTAGAATGCAATACGAGTGGTGAATTGATCACAACCCTGGAATATTTGTCTCTACTGAATACACATAACAATATTCTTGTTACTTGATAATTAGTTAGTTTATAGAATCGTAGTAGAAATTAGTCACATTCCTGGATTTTGTTTTGGATCGATTAAATATCAATTAGAGTGATTCAGCAAGTAGTTTACGCAAGTCCCTGTGGGTTCGACATTCGATTTAACATTATATTACTTGCTACGACCACGTATACTTGCGTGTGCGTTTGGAACCAACAAAACACATGATGTTCACCTGTCTCCACCAAGTTTAAACACTACACCCGTCCAAGAATTCACATTCAACCTTGTTCGAATTAAATACGAGTAACATTCGACCTCGCTCGAATCAACTCACATTCAACCTTGTTCGAATTAAATACGAGTAACATTCGACCTCGCTCGAATCAACTCACATTCAACCTCGTTCGAATTAAATACGAGTAATATTCGACCTCACTCGAATCAACTCACAGTTGACCTCGTTTGAATTAATTGTAAGTAACATTCGACCTCGCTCGAATCAACTCGCATTTGACCTCGTTCGAATTAAATACGAGTAACATTCGACCTCGCTCGAATCAACTCACAGTCGACCTCTTCGAATTAATTATGAGTAACATTCGACCTCGCTCGAATCAACTCGCATTCGATCTCGTTCGAATTAAATACAACATTCGGCCTCGCTCGAATTAACTCACATTCGACCTCGTTCGAATTAATTATGAATAATAATTCGACCTCGTTCGAATTAATTACGAGTAACATTCGACCTCGCTTGGATCAACTCACATTCGACCTCGTTAAAATTAAATACAAGTCACATTTGTCCTCGTTTGAATTAATTATGAATAATATTCGACCTCGCTCGAATTAACCTACATTCTACCTCGTTCGAATTAATTACGTGTCACATTTGATCTCGCCCGAATTACCTCACACCAACATCGTTCGAATTAGTAAAGAGTTTTATCCGACCATACTTGAATCAGCTCATACTCAACCTAACTTGAGTTCGGTGTACAAGTTAACTTCTTTTGAGTTAATTACGGCGGCATGGGACTTCACCCAAATTCAATCAAAGATATACTCAACCATATTCAAGCTAGAACATACCGACGAAGTTCTAATAGAAGCAATCATTCGAAGAAAACGCTCAAAGAAAAACAAAAGATTCAACAACATACAACAAGAGTTATGATCATTCCATTCCAAAAAAGTATCTTCCAAAGGGCCAAAATACGCCCACAAAAAAAAGGAGAAATAAGAACAAAAACAATTCCAAAATACTACTCTGCGTCATCTCCGCCTTCATCACCGACACCCTCTCCACCATCTGGATACTCATCGTCATACCAAGCATCCTGCTTGATCCCGCCCAAATCACCCTCGCCACTATCTGCCCTCGACGTAGCAGGGTCAAAACCACAAACAACTTGAGCTTCACGCGCCTTAGCACGAGCACCCTCAAACTCAACTTCAGTGACTCTCTTTGCCACCATCAAGTCCCTAAAAATGTCCAACTGGGCCTCGGTATGGATCCATTTTTCATACAAATCCCGCGACACGTCGAGAAAGATGGAAGTGTGAGAGAAATATGGTCGAGCCAACAGCTGTGCCCTATCGGCCTCAGGAGCAGCGACCTGATCGTTCAGATTGGAAACCTCTCCTTCAAGTACGCCAACCCGCTCATCGAGCATGGCCTCTCTAAGTGCAGTCGCCTCAGCCTCACTCGCCCGTTCAAGCTGATAGATACGAATGGCCTCCTCCATCACCGTCACCCTCGACAAAGCTACCGTCCGAGCCTCCTCGACCTGGCTAAGTTCCAACTTCGTTTCAATCAACTCATTACTCAAGAGTTGAACTGGGTCGAACTTTGCTCAAGTTCGGCCCGTAGAGATGCCACCTGGGTCTGAAGATCCGCACATTCTGCCGCAACCCCTCTACTCACCTCAAGCTCGTCCTTCTTGGCCCTGAGCGGCCCTCGATCTCGCTATACTTGCATATGACCCTCACGACTCTTCGTCTTTCTATTTCAGCTCATCCCTAAGAGACTGGAAGGTGTCGACCGTGCCGAGTCGAAGACACAGCTCGTGATGTTTGGAGTGATACTCACAGTACTTCGACTCCATTATTTTGAAGATATCCCTCCTCCTCTCTTCCCGACGGGCACACTCCATCTCCAAAATTAAGTTCTAGCAAAGAGGAAACAGGAGAATGGAGTTATTGAAAATAAAAGAGAAAAAAGAGAAGGTGCAAAGAGCAACGACTCAAATACTTACCCGCAAGGCCATTCCTGATATTCCCAACGATAGGGCGTCATCGTCTAATGTCTGTAACATCCTTTCCTCGGCAGGGGAACAAAGCGGACCCAAGTCAGGGTCTACGCTCTCCGTATGCTTCAACAAATCTAGGTCGAGGGGGATGATTATGCTGAGTGGTCCTCTCCGTCCTCATCTCCACCCGAGTAAACCCCTCGTTGTACACCCTAACCTCTTCGAGGTCGATGTTAGAACCGGATTCGTAACCATCTACGGCTACATTTTTTCCGCTCACCTCGGTAGAAGAAGGGATGCCGGCGTGCCTCGAAGGTGATGGATCACTCAATGGCATGACCTCAACTGCCTCAGCTCGTCCTTCTCTTTCCCCGACGGCGTCAGGGAAGCCGGCAATTTCCACATTTTCCAAAGGGGGTGGAATCTTAGTGTCCAAGGACATGCCGCCTCGGACGCAACAGTGGCCTAGTCGGGATCAAACCCTATTAACCCCTTTGTTCCTTCCACCTCGCCGCCAAACTCTATCCTTCGCCTCTTTATTAACGGAGCTACTTCCTATTCACTTAGCAATGACTCGTTCACCAAGTGCAGAACAGGGGAAGTAGAAATCCATGCCGATGGAGTCGTTGTTCGGCGGCTAGGTCTACGTGAAATCGGGGTCGGGGAAGAAGCCACGGTCCGAGTAGGCTCGCCTACGGCTGCAGCATGCAGCGACCCTATAGAAGCACCAGACTGGCGGAAGGCGGGGGTAGGAGCTTTCTTCTTCGTTGAAGTCCCCCGACCTGACACCAAAGAAATTCAGCTTAAAGAAAAGAAAGAAAAAAGGAAACTATGTTAACTTAGAATCAACGAAGGACCAAATCGAAGACTCACCAGTCGTAGAGGGCCTACGACAGAACTTCTTGTGGAATGATGACCACTCACGGATCCCCACCGTGCAGGGCAAAATCTGGCTCACCTAGTCCCGAATGTTGGCGACCAACGTGGGAGGCTCTCTTTCGGCTGCACGAAAAAAGAAGAAGAACAATTAGGTCATCGACAAAACAAAATGAGATGAGGGATCGATTGATAGAGGTACTTACGAGCAAAGTTCCACACTTTGGGGAATCCGCTGGGATTCGTCACCACGTGCTCGATTTTGATGTAGAAGAAGTGGAAATTAAAACGCCGGTTGGCCATGTCATTTATCTTCACGACCATTACTTTGGTCCCACGATGGCGAAGATGCAACATCGTACCTCTAAGGAAATTTGGTGCGAAGAGGTGGAGCAGGTGACGAATCGAAACTCCACGGTTGGCCAGCTCAGCGTACTTCGTCAACATCAGAACGAGTTTGTAGATGTACGGGGAGAGCTAGGCCTGGACAGACTTGGTAATATTGGCAGAATTCCTCCGCCATCGGAAGAAGAGGAAGCCCACTCGGAACGGGTATGCGTAAAAGGCGCAATACCAAGGACGGTGAACTTGAACTACGTCATTCCCATCCGAGACCAGGTCGACGTGGGCGGGAATATTGTACTTAGCCCTAAGTTCGGCCAAGGCGGCTGCATCCAGTTCAGAAAGTACGGGCTTCGGCTCCTCTGTAGTCGGTTTTGAGAAGTCCGACCTAGCTTTATCGTTGCGAGGAATGATCTCCTCTATAGTCAGAAAGCTGTCATCTTCAGCAATGAGAGCAATATCATCTTCATGAGGCATCCTCACTGATAATGGTATTGGTTCAGATGAAATACTAGACACATGGGAAGTTGTGGCCATCTTTGGTTAATTGTAAGTGCTGAGAATACAGTCTCGAAGGGAAGCAAAAATTGTAAAATCACTTGAACCAGAGAGTATAAAAACTAAAGGCAAGCTGAAACAAGAAAGGAAGCGGGAGAAGAAAGGAAGAGTGAAAGCTTAAAAAACTGGAGAATGTAAAGATTGGCTCAAGGGGCTATCCACCCGTATTTATAAGAGAACAGGAACCCAAATCGAGAACACAAACCGCTAGGTGCACGGGAATCAAAATGGCAGAGGCACGACAAACAAAGCGGTGCATTGGGAAGACACGTAATGATGATGCCTATAGCAATGATGTCACCCTAAGCTGACGTCACAATGAATTGTGGTTCTTGAAGCGCCACGTCGCCACCTCGTGCAAGCTCCTTTCCATTCAATCTCCTCCATATGAATTTCCCAAGTACGACCGGCAAAGTCCGCTCAACGACGTCGACCAAAGGACGACCTCGATAAGCGGAGGGACTAACTGTATAGGTCAAAATCAGATTGAGGATAGAGATGTGCAGAAAAGGATGCGACTCGCAAGCCATTATGAGTGGTGTGGTTGTGGTCGACCAGTAACCGCATTAGCTGAACAACCTAATGACCAGTCGTGGCCGAGGTCGAGTAGTTTAACTTGAAATAACAACTAGTTTTGTACTGGTATCATTAGAAGGAATATTTCGCTGAATATTCTTTCTGATTTTACTTTAGGGTTTTTTGGAAATATCCCATATAAATGTAAGGAAAGAATGGGGGAAAAGGCATATGAGATTCCATAGAACACTTGTAAAAGGATAAGCTTTCAAAGAAAATACAAAGAACCACTTTTTACAGAATTCAACCTTTTAGTGAACTATTCTATTGTCACTTCCACCAGATCCAAAAAAGTGTATAATATTCTCTCATACTCGTGTCATTCATCATTGTCAGAACAAGGAATCCTTCACTCCTTTCAATATTGGGTGAATTTTCCCCTCTATTTACATTTGTTGCCATTTAATGTTATTTAATGCTTGATCTTTTGACATAATACTACACTCGATCGCATTTATTACCAACATTTTCATTCAACTATATTATCGTTCGTGCTATTCATCCCCGATATAAAGTTATTAGCTCTAACTAAGATTGACCCTTTTTAATAGTTTATTAATTAGTTTAGCCAATGATTATTATTTTTTGGTCTAACAGACACATCGGCCATTAATCTCGCTATGTCTTGGGTGAGCTTGACCGATGACTTTCCTTAATGCCATTTTATGCTAAATATTCCAAAGGCAGATTTTTGGCCTATACAATACCAGTGTATAGTCCGTCTATACTGAGAGGAAATAATCAATAACCTCGGGTACTAGGAGGAGATTTAGTTCCTTAAGGAAACATTATAAATTCAATAGGCTCGAATTAATGTCTGCTTCTTCTACGTTTACGTTATTATATCATTTTTTATTTTCAAAATTACTTTACAAATACAAATTACTAACAATCTCTTTGAAGATCAGCTAATTCAAGATGTATGTAAATCGAAACATATTTGTATTGCATTTTTTAGATTCTCACAAAAATTACTCACTAAAGAAAACTATCAACAAAAAACTTATATTTTTTTTGGGGAAAATTTGTCTTACATAACTAAAATTTTATTATTTTCTCCCATCGACGCCTTGGAGGGATATCTAAAAATTACGACTTGGATGCAATTAAATTAAATAAGTTGACTCGAGTTAAATCAAGAATAAATTTATTCATTAGTTAATTTATAAGCTAAGTTATTTAATCCAAATATATACTTAATAGTTAAAAGTTAAGCAATACTGAAATATTAATATACTGATAGTGATTATATTCCAATTCAATTTTATTACTAGTAATTTAGTAATAATTTAATACTGTTATTACTCTATCATTATTAATTCCGTTAACTTTGTAATTATAACTGAAATAACGTATTTGACGTTATCTCAACTCAATGTAATGTGATTGTTTGTCTAATCAGTATAATTCTCGCGTCAATTAGTTTTTTACAAACTTAATTTTAGTTGTATGATCCTATTTCTTTTTTTATATATAAAAAATTTATTTTTATACGTAACAAATTTATCTTTTACACTTAAGAAATCTAAGAAAGTAATTTTTTTAAATTTAAAATTATAAAGGAGCATGATATACAAATAGCACGCAATTCTCCCTAATAGTTACATCAACGAAACAAAAGTTACTATTGAATTATCTTCAATTGACTTAACAAATAGATTTTAATTCTTAACAATAATGTGCTAGTACATCTTATTAAAATTTTGGATTAATTCAATACGTCAACTCTTTTTGCTCGTTTCTTTCTCTTATTCTTTTGCAAGACTCCAATGACGTGGCAGGTTATTAGTGGTGTACGTGACGACTGCTGACGTGACAAACAAAACACACGATAAGAGCTCTGTATGTTGCCGTCTTCCTCAACTACTTCACCGGAATCCAACTAACGACCGCCGGCGAACATCTCCGACCTCAAATATAAAGAAACTCAGTAAAGGAGATGAGAAATCGAAGAATCCGAAGGTTAAGCTTTGCTCTCCTACTTCTCGCACTTCTCCCAATTTCTACACTCGGCCGTCAATTAGTGCTCGTCCTCTCTCAAGACGACCTCACAGAAGGAGCCGGTGATTCTACAAATCTTGGCGATGACACATCAGATACTGGATTCGACGATTTCATTGACTCCGAAGCAAAGCCCGATTACGTGCTTGATCCGGGCTCATGGAGCCCGATTTTCGAGCCCGCTATTGCGCCTCACGGTCACCTTGGAGATGAAGCGTCGTATTATAAAACGGTGAGTAAGATAGTTAAGGCGTCAAGCATAGGCGATGAAAGGGCGATGGAGGAGGCGGCGTCTGAGATCGAAGCGGCTGCATCAGCTGGGCACCCCCACGCGCAGTCGATTTTAGGGTTTTTATACGGAATGGGAATTGGAAGAGAGAGGAATAAAGCTAAGTCTTTTCTATACCACCATTTTGCTGCTGAAGGCGGCAATATGCAATCCAAAATGGCACTTGCTTACACTTATTCTCGCCAAGAAGTGAGTTTTTTTGTTCCTCAACTTTGCATTTACCTACTCCCTCGTCTCAATTTATGCTTGCACTTTGACTCGGCATAGAGTTTAAGAAAGAAATAGAGAATTTTGAATTTGTAGTCTGGCTATAAGTCATTTGTAAAATGAGAAGTTTAAAGTTAATTTTTTTCTAAATATAGAAAATGTATCATTTCTGTTGCGGTGAAAAGAAAAGACTTATCATTTCTCATATATGTTGACTGTTTGATTGATCACAGATGCACGATAAAGCTGTAAAGTTGTATGCTGAATTGGCAGAGGTTGCCATTAACAGTTTCCTGATATCGAAGGACTCACCTGTGATTGAACCGGTGAGGATACACAGTGGAGCAGAAGAAAATAAGGAAGCCTTGAGGAAGTCACGAGGGGAGGAAGATGAGGACTTCCAGATTTTGGAATACCAGGCGCAAAAAGGGAACGCTGGTGCAATGTACAAAATTGGGATATTCTACTACTTTGGTTTAAGGGGAGTAAGGCGCGATCACACCAAGGCATTATCGTGGTTTCTGAAGGCGGTGGAGAAGGGTGAGGCTAGATCTATGGAACTTCTTGGGGAGATATATGCAAAAGGAGCTGGAATTCAAAGGAACTTTACCAAGGCATTAGAGTGGCTTACTCTTGCATCCAAGCAACAACTATTTTCTGCTTACAATGGTTTAGGCTATCTCTATGTCAAAGGATACGGAGTGGAAAAGAACAACACTAAGGTAAAATTCTATTCTTTCTTTGCTATTTTTGGACAACTAAATGCAGATAGATTTTTCCTACTTTTGGTCGTTGGTTCCCCCTTATAATAATAGGGTAACTTGGACCTCCTTTTTTCTATCCATGGGATTGCCTTTATCCTTCACACTATATTGTTGTTAGTTCAACGGTCTGCTCATTTTCATGTTCTTAACACTCATATCTGATCCCTGATTACTGATTTTTATGTTTAAGTTTCATTCATTAGATTCTTATTGTAGCCTGCATAGAAAAATATGTCTAGGATTCAGTTGACACACTGGTAGCTCTCTCTTGCAGGCAAAAGAGTATTTCGAGAAGGCTGCAGAAAATGGAGAAGCTGGTGGATTCTACAACCTCGGAGTCATGTATCTTAAAGGAATTGGGGTGAAGAGGGATGTGAAATTAGCATCCAAATATCTTACAGCGGCTTTTGATGCCGGTCAACCAAAAGCATTTTATCAACTGGCGAAAATGTTCCAAACTGGTGTGGGTTATAAGAAAAATGTTCCTCTGGTGAGTCAAATACAGTTAGTCATCTACTCATACATTTACTGGGATTATCGACCTTATATCAGTATCTTGTGTTCTACTTTCTCATGAATGAACTTGGTTGTTGGTTTATCATCCCTATACGCTGCCTGAACTACAACACTTATCCCCAAAAAAGGACGTGTTTGCTAAGAGTTTGGTGGCTAGTTGTTTCTTGGTGGCCTTATATAGAAGTGGCTTTTATTTCCTAACTAGAGTCTCTTAGCCATGGTTCATCATAATATTTTGACTTGAATAACTTGATAGAGTGGAATGGAAATATATTCTCTCCGATCCAATTTATATGTCACTTTCCATTTTGAGACATTCCAAATTATTTGACACCAATATATTATTAATGTTATTGTATACAACTTCGACAAGTTCTAAGAATTGAAATTCACTTAACTCTTCAGAATCTAAACATTGATGTGAGACTTTCTCTATAAAACTAACTATTTATTACTTGATATAGTCTTCTACTACTACAAATATAACAAACAACTAAAGCAACATCTTAGGTAACATAACTTTTTTACTTATCAAAAATATATAAATTAAAGTAACGCCTTAAACTCTATGTCTAATCGAAACCATTATATAAAATGGAATGGGCTGAGTAATTGTTCTGTACTAGGTGGTGTAGTGATAACATTCTGTCATATCTTTTCTACATGTTTTTGGGTAAAGAGGAGTTAGCGCTGTGTAGAGTCGTAGATAGATTCTATAGAGGCGTGGCGGCGCATAGCTTTCAGAGCTACTCTCCTTAATCTGAGAAAAAGGAGAGAAGCATGATATTATAGTTGCTGAAACTTTTATGTTTACAGTGTCAAATTCTAAGAAGTGCTATTGTCTTCTTAAATAGCATATAAGTAGCCTTAAAGGATGTTATTTCTTTTTCTGTTTGCCATTTTGTGGTCCTTCTCCCTTTAAACCTGCCCTCCATTTTTTCAGGCAACTGCCTTGTACAAACTAGTTGCGGAACGTGGACCATGGAGTTCTTTATCTAGATGGGCACTAGAGTCATATTTGAGAGGAGATGTGGGCAAGGCTTTCCTTTTGTATTCGCGAATGGCAGAGTTAGGCTATGAGATTGCGCAAAGTAATGCTGCATGGATCCTTGACAAATATGGAGAAAGAAGCATGTGTTTGGGAGAATCTGGGGTTTGCAGTGATGAAGAGAGGCATCAACGCGCGCATGCCTTGTGGTGGCAAGCTTCTGAGCAGGGTAATGAACATGCTGCATTGCTTATTGGAGACGCATATTACTATGGTCGGGTATGTTAGTTTACGTTTATTAGCAGTTTACATTCATTAGCAGTAGCCTGAAGTTGTTTATTTTATTCTAAGCTCTTCGCATGTTACTCTGGTTGGGTACATTAGTTTACATTTAGTAGCAGTAACCTTAATTTATCTTTTTCATACTCTCCTCTTTCGTTGGCTTGACTTGCACATGAATGAAGTGCTGGAAGACTAATCGTCTGTTTCTTTAATAGGGTACTGAGCGGGACTATGAACGTGCAGCTGAGGCATATATGCACGCCAAATCCCAATCTAATGCTCAAGCTATGTTCAATCTTGGTTACATGCATGAGCATGGCCAAGGACTACCTTTTGATCTTTATCTTGCCAAACGCTACTACGATCAGGCACTAGAAATTGATAATGCTGCAAAATTGCCTGTAACATTGGCCCTTGCAAGCTTGTGGATTAGGAAAAACCACGCAAATAGTTTTTTGGTAAATATTTCCTCTATTTCTTTTACTCGCATACAATACATGCACACATGGCACAGAGATACTTTTTTGTTCATTTTGTATTTCAGTACATTTAGCCCCTTTGAGCTCATACATTCGTTGGATGATCTCCTGTTTCCCTAGTCAAAACTGTGACAAAGAGAGAACACTAATCAGAAATATCCTATAGAGATCACCAGTACTTTGGTACAGAGATACGAGGCTTCTCTGATTGTTTGGGGGACTTTGCCTTGGGCAATTGCAGAAGATAATTGGACTTGCTAGTACATAAAAACCTAGAGTTTTATTGAACCCGAGTTTGCTCGACTGTCAAATGCAGTCCATTTTCCACATTTGCTACTGTGGAATGGTGGTTCTAATAATCACCATAATTGGGTTCTGCATGTGTGTAGAGTATGGATGGACCAATGGGAATTCAGGAGGAAAATTTTGAGAGTAAAGAAGACAAAGCGCAATGCAAACCCTGAACACTGTAGGGTAAGAAGGAGCCTACTTTTTATAGTTTACAAGCACGCGGTTGGAGGAGTAAACGTGCTAGTTTTGTGAAAGCATGGTACAATACTCTAGTTTTACATACTCGAGGCTTCCATGGGATCATAAAATGCTTCAGAGTACTGTTTCCATGTCAAAGCCTCAAGGTTATCATAATTAGCAGGCAGTGTAAATCTGGATGATTTAGGGGAAGTCAGGGGCGGCTAAAGCACATGTGTGGCCTAAAATCAGTTTAATGTGAGGCCTAAACTTTTAAAAGACTATTGAACACTTGAACTAATGAAATCTTGGAGAAAGAAGATGAGTAATGAAATTTTGGATCGGAGAAAGAAGGTGAATAAGAATATCAAAGAGAGAGCCACACAAAATATAGGGTTTTTTGAAATATGAAGAGATTAGAGAAAAGAAAAATTTACTTGAACAGATTAAGGAAAAAAAGTAAATTTTTACACGTTATCTAATAAAAGAGTAAAAAGTTAAATTGTCCAATCAACTTAAATTGAAACGTTGAGAAAACAATTCATCTACCTATTTTTTAGTAAGTCAAATGGTTACTTTATTTATCTATCTAAAAAGTTTTATTTTCTTTATATGAAAAAAATTACTTTTTGTATTAGAAGTATTAAAGTTATTTTTTAAATACCTATAAACCTATTATTTGTAAAAAATGGGGCCTCCCAAATTTGGGTCCTAAGGCACAAGCCTTACTTGTGATAACAGTAGAGCCGGCCATGGTGGAAGTTGTGGGAGATTGTGAGCAGAGGGATGGCAATGTGGAGAGATATCCTCAAGGTTGTGGTATTACAAAGAGACATGATATGCGACAGAGTTGTAATTTTTGCTAGGATTAGGGACTTAGGAAATATATTTGGAAAGAGACCCATAAAAACAAAGAGTACAAAGGCATTGCCTTGAAGAAATTGAGATCAAATTAACTAAATGAGCCGAGTATAGTCCATCATCAGCCGAGCGTGACTTCTGTACTCTCCTAGTATAGTAGTATGTAATAACAGTAAGGTCAAAGGAATGGTTTTATTTCAACTCTCTCGTGTCTCTAGACTGTTTAATGATGTTAGATGGAGCGGAAAGGGTTTTGCTCTTGGTCATGTTGTGCGTGACCGGGACGGGGGCGGTTGCTTTCTTTAGTTGGGCTGCTCAGCTTGCAGGCAAATCTTTGCTTGGACCAAGGAGGAATGCTGACAACGACAAGTTCTATCATCTTATTTCCTTGATTACATGTAACAATAAACAGAGTTAACTGATGTAGAAATTCAGTGGTACTTGTGCTTGACATTCTATTCCACCTTTCTCTTCCCATAATTTTATCGGTTGCTTCCTCTGCACAGTTGAGAGGCTGTAGTAACTGATGTCAAAGTTTGAGAGAAAGAAATAGTAGAAAAATATATAGCAATATCACATCTTTTTCACTTGAAACAAGTTAGTTATATTGATATGGCCCCCTTATTGGCGTTTTCTTTTCATGTAGGTTCACATAATTGATTCATTACCAGAATTTTATCCCAAAGTGGAAGCATGGGTGGAGGATGTCATAATGGAGGAAGGAAATGCAACAATTCTTACCCTATTTGTATGCCTTCTAACAGTGCTTTACCTTCGTGAGCGGCAGCGCAGGCATGTCGCTGCTGCTGGAGAGGTTGCTTTCCCTCATCAACTTGGTGAGCAAGGTGTGCCTGTAGCCAATTAAGCTGTTTCCAGATACTTTATTCTCGGGTTTTTTCTCTACATGGAAGAGTTAGATTCTTTGGCAGAAAGATGTGTAGAAATTATTTCTCGCTTTGGTCATAGAGAGCTGCCCTTTGTTTTGGGCAATGTTATATATTTGTCATACACACTGACTAATAGGATATAGTAGAAGATTGTCACGACTTGATTTTGCTTTTATTCATTTGTAGTATAGATTTCAATACTTCTAAGTTCTAACTGTCTTTGCAGCTTATTTGATAGAGGTTCTAACGTAAAGTGCAATAAAAAATTTGACTTATCCGTTTCTCCTTTTGTTTCGGGGGCGGGGTTGTGGTAGCTTTTTCCCACTCAACTTCTACTTGATCTATTGGATTCTTTTGTCATGAGTGACACTCCTAGATAGTAGATACCAACTTTACAGAATGTCAAATTTGATAATCGGCCTGGAAAATCCACGAGCTATCCTACTATCTAATTAACCAATTAGGTGAGAAATTGTGTGTTTTACACTTTATAGCAGTTAAATTTACTAAATAAAGTTACCAACTCCTGTATCATGTACCAAGTTTAAATTAAGAAGTTTTGAATAGCACAGAAAGTACTTACATGATTCTGTTTTTATTATTTTCACTTGAATTTTTCCTCCAAGGAATTCTCATTTTCTTTTAACGAAAAAGTTTATAAGCTAACCCCAGGCATTTCTCTTCTATTAATCATCAAGCGAAGACAAAAGTGAACACTGTTAAGATTCTATATGAAGTAATAATTACAAGTTATTACAGGACAAAATAACAAAAGAAATCACAAACATCTCGTAGTTGCTGAAGTAACATAGAGAGGCAAAAATCAAAAATGCAAGCATATATATATGTTATTCCCGTTTTCATATCCACCCGCTCGAAGCACCAAAAAACTAAGTCATCCATACTTGTTGTAATGATATCCTAAATCAATTGTAGGAGCTGATCTTAAGCAACGTTAGTAAGGCTTTGTCCAAAGTTGCTGCTCGTATTTTGACTGCTGCTTTGCATCCCTGGGACGTTCACAATCGCACTTCTTGCAGACCATGTTTCTTCTGTAGTTCAAGAAGTCACATCTGTACAAGAATCCAAAAGTATGATGAGTAGAATCCACAAAACAAACCCATGCAGCATCAAAGAAAAGTTACTCACGAGGGGCACTCCCATTCTCCCGGATTCAGCTGTCTCTTTGGGCGCAGCTCTGGGCAGCGTAAGCATTTGGTATTACTAGCAAAATTCATGAAGGCACATCTACAAAGACCCCAAAAAGAGAGAAAAGAAGAAAGAGGAGAATTGAGAACCCACACAAGTGAAAAGGAAAAGGGAAAACGAGTTGGAAGGAGCCATAAAGACTACAATAACGAGATCAGTTCAACAAAATCCTAATATTGTTCTTCGATTAATAAAAAGGACACAGTATTTTCTCATAATAAGCAAACAATGTGATATTGCAGTAGGTACACTAGCATGTTTATAGCGAAATGCTATCAGTTTATAAAGAGAGTAAGTCGGTAATATTTATAGTAGGCCAATGATATCTACAGTTGAGTCACAAACTATGAAACAATATAATTTGCCAACTGAGGTTTTAAGAATAGATCTTCTTCATAACAGCAGTATGTTTTTTTTTCTTATAAACTGTGCGATATTTCGTTTTCATTAAGAAGAAAAGGAAAACTATGGGATATATAGTAGCTGGTAAATTATATGAAATAACAACATACTGTGGGCAAGTCCAATCTCCAGTTTTCATTTCTTGAACCTTTGACACACGAGAATCTTGACTAGGTCCTTTTGCTTTGCATCTCAGGCATTGTGTATTGCGGGAGAAGTTCATAAAGTCGCATCTGCAGCAAGTCAATGTCAGGACAAGCAGAATGTGAGCACTAGGAAGTTACATCAAAAGGAAGAAAAAAGAGGACGAGGGAGGGTTGCTCCAGTGGTAGAGCTCCTCAACTTTTTATTTCATCAGGCGCTCCTCGACTTACACAATTAGGTTGGGGGTTCAAATCACCCAAGGGGTGGGGGTGGGGTGGGGTGGGGTGGAAAACCACTGTTACCCCAGGGAATGGCAGTGATAGAGGTTTTGGTTGTGCGGTTTTTGAAAAGATTACCAAATCTAATAAAAGAAGGAAAAAGAAACTGGGCACTCTAACAATCCAATCAGAGTCGAGACCACTCATTGGATGGAATACTTGACAAAATTATTGAGTGCATATCAAACATACAGGTAAAACACACACACATGGCAAAGTAACTGAGAACTTACTGCGAACAGATCCAATCTCCTTGCTTCATATCAACATTAGAATCTCTTTTATCTCCCCTACAGAGAAGCATGATACATTCCAGTGAGCATCAAATTTTTGATTTTAGAATCTAATATTGAAAAATGATTCTCTCATCCCAATGCATTTCAACTTATAAGCAACAAGAAAAATCTTAAAATAGGAAAGTGAAATCTACAAATAACCTCTTACAAGAAGTACAATTATTCGCTTGAATAAATCAGTATGAGCAGCCACTGACCACAATAAACGGAGGTTTTAGGCCTCCATGGTTTTTTACAATGTTGAAATTAAGAAAATATCTTTTTTAGATCTCTTATGTGTAAAAGATAGATCACTTAAGTATAAACGCAAATCTCCATGTATAAAAAAAAGAGATGGGGTCATAAAACTAAAAACAAGTTTGTAATGGACCACAAAACCATTTGACCCCCTCAATAGTAACAGTAACCATCATGTCCACACTTCACACCAGTGTGGTCCTAACTTTCTCAACTTACTACCCCTTATCCTAAGTTAGCTTAGAGTTTAAGCTGAACGTGCAATTTGCATGTATTAGTTAACAGTTAAACCACGAGCATCCGAAGTTTGATATAGATATAGTAGAACATAACGGCCGATACATTTTCTAAAAAACATGATAAGATTGGAGCTTATGGATTGAGGAAAAGTTAATGGGAAAAGCATTAAGAAGTTCTACTGGAGGGTTAGGTTTTTCTTTTGGGTATGATTATCATATAAAAAGCTAACCACCATAAGTTAATAGTTAGTCTCTTAATACATATTAGTGCAAAATTTCAACAATGCGTGAATGGTTAATCAAGTTTAAATAGAATTAATGTTTTCCTGCTTAGACTTTTGTAGTCCAGGATAAAGGACGTACAAGTAATGTTATATCAATGGAACTTGTACGGTATTGATATCAAGGCACATGAGTTGCAGTATTCCATTTTACTCTGCAAGAACTACAGTATTTTCCTTTTAAGGAAAAAAATCATAATAACCTACAAGAAGACTTACTCAAGACCAATTGAATCTCTTCTTTTCATTCGAACATCTTCGTGACCATCCTTTCTTGAACGAAGAGACTGTTTTTTTTGTGGAGAGGCCTTGGGAGCAGGTCTTGGATGCTCAGGATCAAAAGGCGTCTCACTTAATTCAACCAACTCTGAGAGCAATTTTCTTGAAGATACCTCAATAAGCTCTCTACCAGGAGACATTGCTCCGCTTGAGATAACGGCAGGATCTAAGGCATAGATAAGCAAGACTCGCACAATATCTACGGTACGTGCAACACCCTCATCATCCTTCAATATCAAGTAAGCCCTATCACATGATCCACGGAGAATGCAAGCACCGCATACCTGCAAGTAAGTTCCTTATGTAAACCCTCAAAGAACAAGCTCACTGAAAGAAGATGACACTTGAACTGCAATCAATATAACTCGTCCTGAATAGAAACTAAGAAACAATACAACAACAACGACAACAAACTCAGTGTAATCTGATAAGTGAGGTTCGGAGAAATTCAGTGATTAAAAAGGCGAGCGCTTCCTCGCTTTAAGCGAGAAGCGAAGCGGAGCGCACAGTTCATCGCTTCTGCCATTAAAAGCGACTCTGGTACGAAAAAGCGACCGCTTCTCCGTAAAAAGCGAGAAACGGTGAAGCGAGAGAAGCATCCGCTTCTTTGTTTAAGATACCCAAAGCCCTATTTTATTAAAAACTTGGTATTCTAAACAGTCTGGACTTCTTCGAGACTTCAACAACAGCGAGAAACTAGGGTTCTTCAAACAACAACATCGATTTCTTCCTCTCTTCTTCATTAACTTCTTATTTCTGAAATAATCTCAAAGTATCAACTAGGGTTGTTCTTCTTCTTCAACAGTACAACAACAACTTTCAACAGGTATGTTCTGCACTTTTGATTTTCATTCTTCTTCTTTTTCTTTTTCTTTCTAAACGTCCAAGAAGCGCCGAAATACTGGTGAATTTTTTTCGGAAAAATTGTGCCAGTTTCTGTCCAAAATTTCTGCCCAATTATTATATCCTTTATTTTTAGTTCTAATTGCCTTTCTTATGTTTTGTGCTTTAATTGATGTTACTCTTTAGTTTTTTAATTGAAGTATTGAACATTGGCTTACAATTACATGTGTTGTCTATGCACTATTTATTTTTAAAAAAAAATTAAATTTCGCTTCACTTAAAAAAAGCGAGCGCTTCGCTTCGCTTCTCGCTTCTCGTGAAATGGGGTTGTCGCTTTTCCTCGCTTCACGCTCTTCACAACACTGGAGAAATTAAGAAAAGAAACAACGAATTTTAAAAATTTAAAAGGCAACTCACCTCTCCTTCATCAAGGTTTAGATGCATCCTTAGCCTTTTCCCCGAGTTAACGACCTTCCTGAATAGATTAGGGCAGCCCTTTTCCACAACTGTCTGCATATCTTGGTTGGACAACTTTCTGCAAAGTAATACACAAATGCTTTCAAATTTTAGCTGAGGTGGGAATTGCAAAGCATAATCTCAGTTAGATATTGAAGTCTGTGTCTTTCCTTGAGAAGGAATCATTTAGAAATTTTCTCACAACCAATACAGACAATTTCCTAGTCAAATGTATTAATTTTATGGGCTTTACTTTATTGTTATTAATATTATCATCATTATCCTTTATTTTTTTTTGTTTTAGCCTCTTCTAAATTTGAAATTAAAACCAAGGATGCGTATTATACATCCCCATTATTATTCCAACTGCCATAAATCTAAAGTATAGCAGACATTAAGTAGATTATCAATTTAACTTATCAAAAAAAAAAAAAAAAGATATCACTTTATCCTTGAGGAAAGTTTCAATCTTTGAGCCCATGAGTATCTTAATTTCCAAACGGAACCGTTTTAAGACTGTAACACCAGCTTTTTTCGGGCCCATTTAACTTAATTTCAGTGTCAAGCAATGTACACTGCAACAGCTAAACTGTAAAAAGCAGAACTTTCTTACTTAAAAATGTCGGAACGGTCACGACAGAAGTTAAGACAAGCATCTTTTAACAGAGTCATATCCGTATAAATACTCGCATCGCCATCTTCACTCTTACTTTCAGTGAAGTATCCTTTGCTTTTCAAACGGTCCACGAAAGCTACCCATTCAGGCCAGGGATGATTCCTAGTATTGACCACTGGTTCGATTGTATTGGTCTCAAGTGTAGCTGAGGTACAATTGTACCTGCGGAACCGTACAACAGGGGAAATCAATGGCTTAGTGAATCGAATTGGAGAGAATGGAGTAAAGGTGTTTGTAGGCTTATTATGGTTTCGGACAATAGAAGCTCCGAGAAGAAAGAACAATCTAGAAGCTGACATTTTTTACAGTATTAAAATGGACTGTGAGATTTAGGTTTCTTTAGAAAACCATGGAAGTTGAGGTTGAAGAAAGTGCAGGGTTTTTGATAGGGTTTTGATGTTCAAAGATCAACTTTTTTTTTTGTTGATAATTTTCGTTGCAAGCATTTGCCAGTAAATGAGAAAAATTAAGGGGCTGAGAAAACAAAAAAGGCATTTGCATCTGCAGTCCGCGAAAATTAATTAGATGAGCACTTTCATCCCTCTTGATACGGCGAAACTTATTTTTATTACATAAAGAATATCTTTTCTCACGAAATATAATTTTGGTGTTTAAATAGTGTGTGAAAATGTGTTTTCAAAAATTATGAATACTATTAATAATATTAGCAAATTAGATAATTTTTTTTAAATTAAGTACTAGAGATTAATAGTAGTGTTTAGCCATTAGTTGGAGTAGGTAATAGTATAAAATCAAAAGTTAAAGCTATTTATTCAAAGAATTACTTGCGCCCTAAGTTATTTTTCATTTTTTAGTAAAAAATATTTTATTGAATAATATTTTCTTGTAAAATTTAGAAAATAGTTTTTTTCGTAAAATATTTCTTATTAAAAAATAACTTCCATCATAGAAAGTATTACTTTAAAATTTACTATCATAAAATTCTTTCATAAATAAACAAATGTATAAATAGATTTATTTTTAGCTTCTGGGGGCATTTGGTGATAAATTATCCATTTGTATTCATTAAATTAACTTTAATGCTAATTCTTATTTTTTAACCGACATTGCTTGAATTCTTAAGGTAGAGTAAAATTATTCAAAGTAGTGATTGAAACAAATACGAATAACTATTGTATCATCATTAATTTCATGCAAAGTTAATTTAATAATTAATTAATAACACACTTATTTTTCATGTTATTTTTGTAATAGTAATGGCCAAAGGTGAAAAGATAATTAGATTGTTCAAACAATTTTCCTGAAATATATAAATATGAATATATGATTACTAATGTGATAAATAAAAGGCCTGACTAATTTGATAGAGCCACAATTAGAATGTCTATATCAATTTCCTGAAATAGTTTAATAATTCCAAAGATGCGAGGCTATTTTAAAACAGTCAAAATATTACGGGGGCGTCTAGCAAAATTGGCGGAAAATTCCTACCTTTTACCAAAAAAGATTCACATCCCAATTCAACTACTTGAGTTCCCAGCTCAGAATGCCGTAACCTTCTATCTAGGTTTCCGCTGTTCTATCCTCAACACTTACTCCCCCCCCCCCCCCCCCCCC
>ML388282.1:0-16815 GCA_005239525.1 Nicotiana knightiana | reverse complement strand
GTACCATCCCCCCTCCCCGAAAAAGAAAAAAGAAAAATAATCCAAGAAAGTATTGAAATCAAAACCCCAAGCTCATACACAAACCGGTATTATCATTTTACTGGATTGCGTCGCTATAGAAAATCAATCTTTGGAGCAAATACAACAGTTGTTGAGTTTTCGTGGTGAATAAAATGGCGTCGCAGGCAGCAAATTTGTGGGTATTGTTGGGATTAGGATTGGCTGGAATACTCATAATGACCAGAAAGCTTAAGAAAGCTGTTAAAGCTGACTTTGGAGCTTTTGTTGAAAGGCTTCAGCTTCTGCCACCGCCTCAGCCACCTCCTCCTAAAGCTCCTCATCCACTCACTGGCCTCTCTTTCGCCATATCCGATGTGTAAGCTCCTTTAATCTTATCCCTAAAAGAAATATGTATGCTCTGAGAAAGAATTGGGAACGTTAGTTTTTGTTCTTGTTACTGTTTCTTTTTATCTGTAACTTTTCTTGTTACTATTAAACTTCTTGTGAAATTCAACCCACCAAAAAAAGGTTTAATTTCTATTTGGTGGGAGGTAGCAGGTGGAATAGTACGGGTGCACAGCAAGCTGGCCGGACACCACCGTCATAAACAAAAAGATTCATCTTGTATTTTCTAAGTGGGGTCAAATATGGCAGAATGAATATTGAATAAAGAGGTTTTGCAGAATGAATATGGAGGACTTTAAAAGCTAGAATTCAACTATTTCATAATTTGATATTGAGGCCTAGTTGTTTGTTTGATTTTGCAACTGTATAACGAGTCTTAATTGAGTGTTAGGTTTGTGTAGGCGCCCTTGATGACTGAAGTAAACTTGTTTCCGAAATATACATGTTCTGTATGTGAACTGTTTGTCCTCATCCGTTTTGAGTTACTACTATTGATTTATGTTGGGAAAGAGAGCCTCATAGGGGCCTGTCAAATTTCTGTATAGGTTTCTATAAAGCTAAATTTTGTCTGGAGAGTGCCGCGGATGAACTAGGATTCTCTTTCTTGCTGCACTTTTTGCCCCCACTTTTTTTATCAATATTTTCTTTTTTACTTCTCAAATTCCCGTTGCAGGTCTATTTGAAATTCAATTGTTTATTTTTCGGGATACAGTTCTTTCCAATTTCTTGAATTCATATATGTTGGAACTACTGAAGTCATATTGAATTTTGATTGCCCAGATTCGATATCAATGGATTTGTGACAGGGTTTGGAAACCCAGACTGGTCAAGGACTCACGAACCTGCTAGTCAGACGTCTACCGTGGTTTCTACACTTGTTGAAGGAGGAGCCACATGTACTGGAAGAACTGTTGTAGATGACATGGCATTTGGGTTTGTTCCTGAACTTTTCACTGGTTAAAGTTTGACTCTATTCTAAAATTAGTAGGCACAGGATGCAGGTTCCTGAATTGTGGAAGTATGTGCTGAAGTGCGAGTTATTTGTTAATTTTTTGGCCAGTGTTAGGTTTCCCATTTGTGTCGTGGTACACATATTTCTGCTGCACTTTATAGGCTTTCTCTTGTTGTTGATCATTCCTGTCATGCTTACTGTACAGTATTAGTGGAGAACATATCCACTACGATACTCCAACAAATCCTGCTGCTCCCGCACGGATTCCGGGAGGATCATCTAGTGGAGCTGCTGTTGCTGTGGCTGCAAAATTTGTTGATTTTTCCTTGGGTGAGTCTTTCATATCTAAAACTATGTCCATCTGTTGCCTTTTTTTTTTTTTGGTTTAAGCGTGCATCATAGTTCAGCATGTTTATAGGAAATGAATATAGACTAATTACTGGTAGGCTCTGCTGAGTTACAGTACAATTTGTTATCCAGGAACTGATGCTGTTGGAGGTGTGAGAGTACCTGCTGCATACTGTGGAGTTTTAGGGTTTCGGCCATCTCAAGGAACTGTTGCTCACATTGGCGTAATTCCAGTTTCAGCTAGTCTTGACACAGTTGGTATGTTGTCAATATAGTCACTTGAGATGTGCTATAAAATGCTTCAGTGAATGGCATCTTCTATTATTTTTCACGTCTTTCAACTTCATTTTCTTTTTCTACAAAGTCTTGTGAGCATGGCACGTTGGGATTGTGGAGCTGATACCAAGAATATTAGCGTTTTCACTACGGAACTTATTTTATCCCAACTTAAGTTGACTCAGCATAACATGTACTCAATTGTGGACTTCTTCATACAGAGGGGACATTGTAGCTGATTTTTCTGGTTTTGAGGGTCAGTAGTAGCTGAACATATTTGCATTTGAATGATAATGCTGGCAAAGGCCTTTTAAAGGGAAAAAGAAAGTGGGGATGCTGGCAAAAGTTTCCAGCAACTCGGTCTTGTACTTTTCTTACAATAAGTTGCTCTTTACCTCGAGTGAAAAGCAGCCGCACTCCAACCTTGAGGTTGGGGGTTCAGGACACCAAAATAGTAGTATGGGAAGGGCCACTGTTTGCTCCTGGGAAAGAGGGTTGAGGGTGGGATAGATGTAGCTTACCATGTCAAAGTTGCTCTTTTTCGAACATGTTTTATATTGCTATTGTTAAGTCTTGATTTTAATTTAAGTATATATGAATTTACAAAATGACTAAGTTGAATGTCATGGCTGTGTCTGGTATTCTGTGTTTAGCTATAGTGAATTTGGACCAACTGCAGGATGGTTCGCTAGAGATCCCAGCATATTGCGCCGTGTCGGGCATGTCCTGCTGCAGGTTCCATTTGCTGGTCAGCGTAATCCCAGGAATGTCGTGATAGCAGATGATTGCTTTCAATCAGTAAATTCTGGTGATCGTATCAGTCAAGCAGTGATCAAAGCTGTCGAAAAGCTGTTTGGAAGTACGTGTTTGTAGTTTGTGAATCTTATGACATTTTTTTTTCCACAGACCTTCTGAGAATGATCTCTTGTAGGACAAATCATAAGGCATGAGAATCTGGAAGCCTATCTAAACTCAAAAGTTCCTAGCTTAAAACAGTTTGCTGGCAAAAAGTCCAATGGTGAAAGGAAATCTTCTGCAACGAACTTGCTAGCATATGTTATGCATATACTTAAAAGGTGAGATTTATCTTGTTGTCACAGAGATCACTAGACGCAGTTGTCACTGGTCTGAAGCTTAGAGCACATTATCTGATGGAAGCTGCAAAAGTAGTTGCAACTTTCTACTCTATTTTGTGCTAGTTTTTGCCATGTTTTGAAGGCATTAAACTTGGGTCACCTGCTCCTTGCATGACTTGCTTGAATAGTAGGTGGTTATGGGTTTCTGTGTACACACTGATTTTTTATGAGAAAAGTTCTAATGTTCTGTCCTACACTTCCTCAACTATTTTTAAAGCATTTACATGTTACGCATAAGAGACCTAACAGGTGTTTATTTGACTGGGGTAAGTCGTAGTTTATTATGATAATGACATTTCTTGCAATGCCTATCTAAAACTAGTTTCTATGGTTTGTGCACAGACAGGAGTTCAAACAAAATCATCTGGAGTGGATCAATACTGCAAAGCCCAATCTGGACCCTGTTATTTCTGCACAAATGCAAGGAAGACCGGAGATCACAGATTCAAATATTGAAAACTGCCGTGCAGTTAGGAACGAAATGCGCTCAGCTCTAAATGATCTTTTGAAAGTAATAGTACTTATTGGTTTTCATTTAGTTAATGTTGCTTATTATAATGAGTTGCCCGGTTCCTTTCCAACCCACCCCTTGAGCGAGTATTATTACTATTCGTTAGTTGAAGTTGGGATTGCCTGATTTCCTGCAACCTACCCCTTGATTTGGAGGACCAAACCTTTGACAAATGCTTGTCCATGTGGATTATAATTTCAGCTAGTACTTTATCATATCATACTGTTAAAATTTGGTAACCATTAAGACCCCTTGAGGCCATTGATTGGTTATAATTTCTTTGTTATTGACTTTTCGTTTGTATTAGGCATTTCATGATAAAAGCATAAATGCAGTTACTGCTTCATGTGGTTTTTTGTTAGGTGAAATGTTACTCTGGAATAAAAGACTGAACTCTGCACGACTTAAATACCTGTTTTATATGGTAGAGGCTGTCATTAACCTGACTAATTCTCAACCTCAGCTCATTGGATAAGTTATCTTGATGAAAAGAATATCTTGATCTTCTGTCTCATGCTGTCATCTCACTCTTGCTGAAATTAATTGTTTCATTAGGATGATGGAATTTTGGTTATCCCCACAGTTGCTGAACCTCCCCCGAAGATTGGTGCAAAAGAGATTCAGTCCGAGGACTACCAGATTAGATCATGCTCATTTTCAAGCATAGCTAGCATGTCAGGTGGCTGTCAGGTGAATGGCTCTCTCTTGTGCTTCTGTACCCTAAGCACACAAGAAGTTAAATTGGGCTTGTGTACAGTCGAGTGTTGAATCAGAGTTATCTAATGCTATGTGCATCTCTGCCGTAGGTCTGCGTACCAATGGGATTTCATGATAAATGCCCAACTTCTGTGTCTTTCGTAGCGAGGCAGGGCAGTGACAGATTTTTGCTCGACACTATTCAGAGCATGTATGCATCTCTCCAGGAACAGGCAGAAGTGGCAACGAAATCATCAACATCTGGTAATGCCATCAGCAAGGAAGCATCTGCTGAAATGGCTAAAGAAAAGGTACACGACTGATAACTTGCTGTGGATCTTTAGAGGGATATTGTTGTCAATTTCTTAAATGTAGAGTTGGCGTGTGCTATAACCGTCAGTCCTCTGCTCTACTTAGTACACTAAATTTTTTTATAGGAGCTTGCCACTTCTTGTGTTGTCCGGAAACTCCCACTTTTAGATATCAGGCCTTTTATGGTGTCCATTATGCTTGATACTTGCAGAAAGTTTTTAGCATTCGCATGATGCCCATAGTTTTTTTTTCCTTTCAATTTCAGTGCTGGAACTGTTCGCCAGCACAAATATTTCTAGGCAGATCAAAAGTCCCATTAGCACCGTATGTCAGTTACATGGTTCATCCTACCCCTTCATTGTGACATCCTCAACTAGAGGAACTTTAGCAAATTAGTGCTATGTATCCTATCTAACAGATTTCTAGAAAGGAATAAGGTGATGTGACCAAGTTCGTTCAGCCCTTTGGCAGGCTATGAAATTTTTTAGGATGGAATCATAAGCCTAAGAGTGAGAGTTCTGTGACGTAAGCTGGAGTAATTCCGAACCCAGCAGTCACGAACCTAACGCACCTTCATTATTGCTGTGTTCTGTCATCTTTTGGTTATTTGGGAGCTCCCTTAATATACCGATTTGGTCCTTATACTATATGGTTTCTTCACAGGGTAACCAAGCCTACAAAGATAAACAGTGGCAGAAAGCCATTGGCTTCTACACAGAGGCTATCAAACTCAATGGTAACAGTGCGACATACTTTAGCAACAGGGCTGCTGCTTATTTGGAGATGGGAAAGTAATTTGTTTATCTATTCCCCCTTTTCTATTGCCATGCTTGTCAAATGCTTATTCTCTAATTTGAATCTCCATCCAGCTTCATCCAGGCTGAAGCAGATAGTAGTAAAGCTATTGATCTTGATAAGAAGGTGCCCTCTCCTACCTTAGCAACTCCTGCATGTTTAGCTAGTATACGTTTCTGTTTATTCCATTTTAACCTGGTAAACCTCAATTTGTTTTCTTATGTGCCCTTTATTTCTTCAGCATATCGTGTGATTTTAGCGTTCTAGTTCTCTTTAGAAATTCGTTGCTTTAGTGATCCTGAAAAAGGATGTGAGGCAGAAATGGAGTTAATTATTGATCGACTTTTTGGCTTACTTTTTTTTTTGGGGGGTGGGGGGTGGGGTGGGGTTGGGAGGATAGGGGAAGAAGAATTTGGCTACTGCACTCAGGAATGAGGTTTATTAGTGGACCTGTGTATCTACATTTCATGGTAAAGAGTGATAACTAGCTGAAGCTGGTAGTGCCCTATAAATGTGTCTGCTTTTTAATAGTTTGTGATTCCATTTGCTTTATAACTTGATCTAGCTCACGTTTCTTATGCTTTTCTGAGGAGAACATTCTTTCTCTTTCTTTCCCACAGAATGTGAAAGCTTACTTAAGAAGGGGAACAGCACGAGAAATGCTGGGCTACTATAAAGAGGCAATTGAAGGTGAGTCTCAGTAACTTAAGCTGTTAATTCCTTCAAAAGTGAACTTTACGGTTGAATCACCTGAGCCACATGCTTCCACATTTAGAATGTTGTGAAGAAGAGTACTCTTAAGATGGTCTGTCAAATGCCACTTCAACTTGGACTAAATACTTGATGCACTTAAGTTGGAAACTGAAGAAAAAAAGCATGTGCTAAAAGATATAGTTGGTTTGATAGAAATTGTACCCAATCTTTGGAGATCGAGGTGCTTGCGAAACTGATGGCCGGAACTCATAAATGATCTGTCCATCCTAAAACTTTTGAAATATACTTCGCAGTGCTCTCTTACATTCTCTAGTTTCC
The DNA here is from genome assembly GCA_005239525.1 of Nicotiana knightiana. Lineage (NCBI taxonomy): Eukaryota > Viridiplantae > Streptophyta > Magnoliopsida > Solanales > Solanaceae > Nicotiana > Nicotiana knightiana. The sequence continues at coordinate 10,352 of ML388282.1, read as the reverse complement.
TTGTGCAGATTTCAGATATGCACTGGTTCTTGAACCAACCAACAAAAGAGCATCTCAGTCTGCTGACAGGCTGAAGAAGTTGTTTCCATAGGTCTTTAGAAGGTAAACAGCTTTAGCTGCTTGTTGTTGCTGAAGCCTTTGTGTCAAAGCGGGTGATCTCAGCAGGAATATGAAGAATTGAAAGATTGAAAGTACGAGGAATTGAAGGCTTGCGATGAAATTCTTTCTTTTACCGAGTAATTTGAAGATGAGGAGCAACCCTTTGACCTCGGCATAGTTTGGTGGCTTTAGTTTATGATATACTAGCGTTTGCGAGTCTAGTGCAATTTTGTTTAGATTATGTTGCATTCAAATTGTACCTCTCGAGCTCTTCTTATTTCCGACATAACCAAATTATTTATTGGGATGAACATTATTCTGAAGGACAGAACCCTAATAAAGGTACTCCTGGGGTTGTGCATGGGAAGCAAAGTCATCCTCTCATTCTAAGAACTTCTAGTTCATATATTGTGTTTAATGTGTGCTAAGAATCTTCCTTTTGGGATTTTGGATAGAAGAATGAGGTCTTCAAGAAAAAAAGTGTTCAGTCGGGTGTTGCAAAATGAATGATTTTAGGACGTGAAACTTGCTGAGTTCTCTAGGCTTCAGCTTAAAGAAAAATACGCTTTATTCATGTTGCCGTTGTAAAGCTCTGCAGAAAGATGTGGATGTGCATTTGTCACCGGCACCAGCATTTTAAGGCTTGATTTTATAAAGGACAGTGAACCACCAACCCCGCAGCTTACTAATTCTTGGTAGCTGGTTCTTTGTTGCGTCATTGAACTTCCACCACCCGTTAAATCACTACTAGATTCAAAGTTCCGTCAAATATCTTTGAGACCGAATTTACCACCAAAATAATAATTGTAATGATTATGCTGGAGACTGATGATATATGGACATCATAATAGTATACGGGACCTAATTACACCAGAAAGCTTGAAAACTGGCGATTAAAATGATGAAGAACTAGGGACATCAAAGTAGAGAGGATTTAATCGCACTTCACACGAATATAAGGGATTCCTTTCAGCGTTAACTGGGAACTAAACCAAAGTGAACAAAAATTTTTAGAGTAAAGAACATTCATCATCCTCGCAGGCAAACAGTTCGTCAAGCTGTTCATCTGTCCACTGAAGCTGTGACACTTTCAACATTGATTGTTTGTAATCCTTAACTTCATCAGCTATCTGAATTTCTGGATCAAAGTGGTTCTTTGTTGAACCAGCTCTTTTGTTCCCTGGAGAGAGCGGAAAATTCTCTCCCATTTGCTGATTATTGTTTTCGTGGGGAGTCCCTCTATTTCTGTCTGTTCCTTCAAATCCTTTGGCAGCGCTTTGCATATGCTTGTGACATTCTTTGTCTACAATGGATGTCTCATTAGAGACTCTAATTTTGTTGCAAATGTAGCTACTTGGAACTAGATTTTCCTTGTCCATTTGAATCTCCTTGGGCAAACTTCCACCTGCAGACATGCATTCTGTGGTCCTATCATCTATGATTTCTTCAACAGTTTCTTTATATGGGATGGAAATCTTCTGTAGTGCATAAGCTTTTCTAGCAGAGGCTGATGCTGCTAAGTTTATATATGAAAATAATTAGCCAGGTGAAATACTAGAAGCCTGTCTCATAAACCATTAATAGTGCTATTGTCAAAGGAAAATCCTCCTAATATACAGACTTGGCATAGTACAATAAAAAGAAATATCAACCCTCACCAATTTCAGGATCACTGTGGTTGACTTCATATGCTGCTGAGCTGTGCATTGATGGTGGTCCACTTTCCTTGCAGAAAACCTGAAGTATCGAGTTTGAAGATCTTAATAGGAAACTCAAAGCTTTATTGATCACGACCAGGGGCCGCTCAACAGATCTTGTGGTGGATTATCAGATGTTGAGGTCCAGAACTCAAAGTGAAAATTTTGATTTGGCTATCATCACAATCAAGAAAAAGAAATAAACGTATATATAACGTAATAACTTAAGTTTTGAGTATCGACAATGTCAAAAATATTTACTCATTTTGATCAATTTAAACGATAATTGTAGTTCATTCTATTAATTAGTAGCACTTATTGGTAAATATCTAAAATTAATTGTCGATAACCTAATATTATATGTTGAATTACACTAAAAGAAAACCGGTGCATGAATGCTTTTGTGTTCATGTAGTTTCAAAGAAGATTGTAAAAGAAATTCATTATGTTGTCGATATATATTTGAATTCCTATACAAAAAGGATATAATTAAAATTGGAAAGTGAAGCAAATATATTAATTAATGAGAGGCAAAACTATCATAATTTATGAACTTATTGGTATAAAATAACCTCAATCAAATAACAAAAAGATATACTATAACACTTTTCTTTATAATAATTATTTATATAAATTCTATAGTATATAGTAGTCATAATAATAAGAGATTAAGGGCTCGTTTGGTACGAGAAATAAGGGATAATTAATCCCAGGATTAAATTTGAGATGAGTTTATCCCATGTTTGGGTGGGATAAAATCGCCGTATAACTAATCCAGAGATTAGTTATTTCGAGATTGTAGTATTTTTTTATCCTTGTGGGAGGGTGGGATAACTAATCACGGGATAATTAATCCCGGGATAACTTATTTCCAACCAAACGACCCCTGAGTAAATTTGGGACCTTCAAATTTTGGGGGCCTAAGGCAATGGCCTCACTGGCCAAGCCTTTAGAGCCGCCCCTGATCATGACACAAGTTTTTTATATGTCGATCATGATACAAGATTATGATTATGAACCTTATGTAGTACCTAGTGAGTGTGCATAAGAGGCTAAGTACTCACCATACAATACCAGATTAGAGAATACTAGAGAAAGAATACCAACTTACAGGAGTCTTCATCTGAAAGTCTTAAGGGCAAGTGAAGAGGGGTTTTGTGTGTGTGGGGTGGGTTTGGGGGGCGGGGGAGCGCTATAGAATGTTATTACTCAGGATGAAGGGGGATACTCATATTTGGCAGAATAATGCCTCAGGCAACCACGTCCTTCACACGGGCAAAGTAACATAACCGCTTATGCAGACTATTTAGGCACACAGAAGTATGGAGATCACGAACAAATAAACGGTGATACTGCTATTAATCTGATAGTCCTCAGCATGAATTCCACCAACTTTTTACATTTACTATGCAAGTTGCGTTAAGAGGAGATGAGGTCAATTGACAGTGAAAAGATATAGTTTCCATTTTTTGTTTAACTTGAATTTTGAAACACAAAACCTTATCCATATAGTATGTGGTGGAGCGATCAATAAATTTTGCCTACATGGGGACCTGATGAAAGCACCTAGATAACACTTTCTCTAGCAATTGTTGTTTCATAAAATGAAATGAACCAAGCCTATGATCATGCTGGTGCTTATAATTGAGCTTTATGATCACATGGAAGGCATTCCCAATGGAACCTGGTTTTTCATCCCTAAAACACAAGTTCTGACATGGAACTACAAATCAGTACATGATTGGGGGGAAGCTGGTTTAGCTAATAGCAGACATATAACTTCATGAAACAATTGACAACAAATTTCACACTTCTATGTTTTTCTTCCTGAAAGATTGCTGTCTTAGTGATAGCTATGCATGGATGTAAGAATTGCTGTTACAAAATAGTAGGCTAAGCATGTGCACCTTTGTCAGATTCCCGAGTGTTATGTTAAGATAATACGATGAACTTGAAGTTGAAGGGCAAAACACAGCAACCTGGAATTCCAACATTAGGTGAACAGTTTTAAAGTCAAATGTGGATATATCGCACATTATGTTCCATATGCTTTTTAAAGTAACATGGAGAAGACAAGTGGAGCCTACACCTCCAACCAAGAGGTTGAGTTTTCGACTCTTGAATGGAGCCAAGAGGTTGGGTCTACGAGTAATATACCTTTTGTAGTATCAAAACTGAGCCAATGCAAATGTCCTTTCCATACTGACTCTCGTTAAGTACTTTGTGATGAATGCTAGCACCAATTGAACCTGTAGGATCCTAAATTTGGAACTAATTAAATCAGTCGCAACTTTGCAAACTCCTTCCAGTGTTATCAGCATTATGCTAGAAAGAACTGTACCTTCAAAGTCACCATCAGACCGCCAAGACCATTATGTGTACAAGACTTAACAACCGCCACAACCTAACAAAAACAATAATTGCCAAGAATTAGGGCTATTGCGAAAACAGAGTTCACAATACTGACTAATAGAAGCCAAAAGGCCTTTTGCACTCTTTATGGTGATATTAGCTTTTATCTCATCATATATTCTTACCACTAAGACAGGCAATAGAAAAAGTAAGTTATACAAGTAGCTGACCATCTATATATGTATGCAGCGAAGAGTAAAATTACTTGAATTAAAACTTCACAAAGCCTATCAGAAATTATACAATCTGGGACCTAGTACATCAACTATGATCCCATTTCTCTCTGGAAAAGAGCATTTATTGTTTTCATTTTTTCTAATACTCGTTTTTTTCTCAAGTGATATGGCACTATTATTATTTGGAGGATCAGATAAGTTTTTCTTTGACCATCATTTTTGTACATCTTTCTATATACTTTAGTTATAGAAGACTACAACTCATATTACCTTTTACTATAAATTTTCTAAGTTAGTACTCCTAAATTATATTTCAAAAATTAAATAAATTAAACATATGCCTCCAATTGAGACCAATAATTGGATGGTTTAACATCGTAGTCAAATGGAACAGTTACCTTCATTTCCTAGTGATGCCTATATCCATGAATAGAGTAGGGAAAAACTTAAAATACCTGATCAACCCTAGAAGCTTTTAGGCATTTATTGACAGAGCTCAAAGGTGTACGAGGATTTATTCCATTCTCTCTACCTGAATAAACATTCACGTACACCTAATTCGTGAAAATTGACCAAAAAAACGAAATGATAGTAGTACCGATAAGCAAAATCTCACATCCTAATATACATACCAACAAATTCAAGGGCACAACGCCATAGATTTGATTGGAAATCATAGTCGAATTGGGAAGAATTTTCGACGGCTCTCCTAATGTACTCTTGCGTAGGTATCAGATTATCACCTTGAGAGGTCATGAGATTATGAGATTGACGATCGTAAGTTCTTTGGATCATTGCAGCTTGTACGGCACCTGCCGGTCCGGGAATGAAGCGTTGAGGCGGCGACTGTAACTGATGTTGAGAATTTTGTGATTGTGAGGATTCGGAAGATTGAGCAGACGGCGGCAGAAGCGGCGGAGAAGTTGAAGTGGAGGTGGCGAGATTAGAGTTATGGTGGAGACGCTTACAAGGGCGGAGAAGAGAATGGAGGTCGGAATCGTCTACATCCAATGCTTCCCATGGCTCCATCCTTGCAGTACAAGCTTTTGGAGGGAAAATCAGGAGAGGCCAGAGGCTAACGGGATGGATTTTGTGGAGCTGGACTCCCACGGCCCACTGTCACTCTTATTCCGTGGACTTGGCCCATGCACCCGTGAAGCCTAACGGAACTCTTAGCATAATTCACTGAAATTACTTACATTATAATTAACCAAATAATTCAGCGAGTGATGCGACTATACGTTGTATTAACTATTTTCATTATCAAAATTGTATTGAGTTGTATCAATTTCAGTTACCAAAATATATTGTATTGAATTGTATTAACTAACAAAACTATTCACATACCAACCATTTAACTTCTCAATAAATTATTTATACCTTTTATTTACTCTATCTAACTCTTTAGAATTCCAGATTTTTTTTAAATTTCCCCATTATCTGGGAGTGTTATATTAATCAAAAGATGAAAAAAAACTGGATAAAAAAAGCATAAAACTGAATGAAGAATGAAAGAATGAACATAACGTAAAAACTCACATTGATATTATTCATAGTTCAAAACGAAAATAAAATTACACATACAACAACTGGATGAACTTACAAATTAAAACTAAAAAAACAAAAGAAAAGATAACACAAACATAACCTAAAAGCTAATTAGTTTCAACCGGATCTTCAGAAGTTCCTTGTCCTTTCACTTCTACTTTGAAGACAACAATCAATGGCACAACTTCAACCAACTGAAATTTCACGAAACAGCCTCGCTTGATATCGTAATTGTCACGACCCAATTTACCCTTAGAAAGGTATCGTGACGGCACCTAGTCTCTACGACTAGGTAAGCCTAATATTAAGGGAAAACTTTAATAAAAACACAAGGAATAAGGAAAATAAGGGCATAATCTAAATAGCAAAACAGTACCGCTCGGCTCATACAAAATATTCTCCCAATGACCCGGAATGTCACAAAGTCACAAGCTTCTAATAACTACCGTAACTCTAAACAAGTATGTAAGTACATAAAAAGACTCTAAACGATGGAGTAGAAGGGGACTCTAAGAATTTCGCGGACGCGGCAAAAATACCTTGCAGTCTCCTAGAATCAGCAGCAAATACTATCCTCGAGGCTGATAGCTCGTACCTGGATTTGCACACAAAAACATGTGCAGGAAAGGGCATGAGTACACCACATTGGTACCCAGTAAGTGCCAAGCTAGTGACAAGGTCAAGTTAAGGCCCTATCAGAGTAAATATAATAATTAGACAGTAAAAGAGATTAGTAAATTCTAAGGTAAACAGTTAAAGAAAAGTTCTCAAAAAATAAAAAACTTAACAGTCAAGGGAGCCCCCAGCTCAGAACAAGATAAACACAAGGTGGAATCTCCCAGGATACCGTCCCGTAGTTCCAAATGATTATGCAGTGCAGAAGATCTCCCGGAATACATCGGTAGTCCCAACGTAAATATGCAGTACAGGGGGATCTCCCGGAATACGTCCGTAGTCCCAAAATAAATATGCAGTACATGGGGATCTCCCGGAATACGTTCGTAGTCCCAAAATAAATATGCAGTACAGGTGATCTCCCGGAATACGTCCGTAGTCCCAATTTAAATATGCGATGCAAGATAAAATGACAGATATGGCATCAAATTTCTAAAGTTCATACTAATCACAGATAAGGAAAGTAGGAATTTAACTAAACATGACGTACAGAGAGTCAAATAAGCAATTAAACATGTAAGCATGTTTTTCTAATCTAAGCTAAACAATTTCACATATTAGTGCAATTTAATAGAAGAAGAACGATTTATGTTTTAGGAAGGAAAAATGGGATTTTTGCAATAACGGCCCGTGTACGTACTCGTCACCTCACGTACACAGCGCCCACACAACAAATAATATCAAATATCCTAAGGGAGAGTTCCCCAACACAAGGTTAGGCAAGCCACTTACCTCAACCACTCAAATCAACTTGAAATCACGCTCTTGCCACGAGTATCCAACTCCGAATGGCCCGAATCTATTCCAATAAATTGCATAATGTAAATATAACTTTAAGTAACTAATTTAACTAATCAATTCGAAGCTAAAACGCGAAATTAGGAAAATCATCCCAAAAAGTCTCCCGGGTCCCCGCCTCGAAATCGGGTAAAATTTATAAATTATGAACACCCGTTCACTCACGAGCACACTCGAACAAAAATCATCAAAATCCGGCGTCAAAATCTCACTAAATTTTTGGATTTTCAATTGGGGAACCTTTTCCCCTATTTCCAAGCTTTTACCGTCAAATTCCTTAATTAGAAAAGGAAAACAACAATAGATTATTGTATTATGATCAAAATAGAGTTAGAATTTGTTACCCAATGATTCTCCTTCAAAAACTCTCGAGAAATCGTCTCCTACCGAGCTCCAAATCGATTTTTGTGTTATGAAATTTCAAACCCTCGAACTTCCTATTTTTGCCCAGTGATTTCCGCATCTGCGGTTCATGGGACCGCACATGCGGTCCCGCACCTGCGTAAAAAGCATCGCAGGTGCGAAAACAACTTATCCGGGCTGGGGCCACATCTACGGTTCCCCAGCCGCATCTGCGGTCCCTGATGCCTTGGCCCACATTCGCTTTTGTGATTACCAAGCCGCTTTTGCGGTGCCGCACCTGCGGTCCAACATCTGCAGGTGCGAAAACAACAGGTTCAGCACACCAGAAATTGCCTAAGTCCAAAATTCTTCTCGTTGAGCATTCGAAACACACACGAGGCCCTCGGGACCTCAACCAAACCTACCAACCAGTCCTATAACATCATTCAAACTTAGTCAAGCCTTCAAACCACATCGAATAACACCAAAAACAAGAATTAAACATGAATTGAAGCCTAAGAATTTAGCATTTTTTCAAAATCCACAAACGATGCCGAAACACGTCAAACCTAGTCCGAATGACCTCAAATTTGACACACAGGCCGCAAATGACACTACGAACCTACAGCCATTTCCGGAATTCCATACCGAGCTTGATATCAAAATTTCCCATATCGGCCGAAATCGCCGAAAAACTAACTTTCGCCAATTCAAGTCTAAATCTACTACAAACCTCCAAAACACATTCCGGATGCGCTCCTAACCCCAAAATTACTCAACGGAGATAACGGAGTCGACAAAATTCCATTCCAGATCCATCTTCACATAGTTCTAAATACAGTCCAATTTCTAAGGCTTAAACTCACAATTAGGGATTAAGTGTCCCAAAACTCTCCGAATTCCAAATCAATCACTCTGGCAAGTCCCAATAGCGGGAATCAATGTGGGAAAAGTAGTTATTAGGGGATTGGGACTCTAACTCTCAAAACGACTGGCTGGGTCGTTACAATAATTCACCACAGAATTTTTCCAGCCATCCTTGAGCCTTCTTCGTTCACCAATGGTCAATCCTACAAACCACTCTCTGCCACAATATTGAAGAACCACAGTGCTTGTTATTTCAGGTTGATACTCGTACATTCGTTTTGGAATATGTTGGAAATAGAATAAAAAACCACTAGTAGTAAGAAACTCATTTAACCGACCCCCCCCACCCCCCATAAAAAATCCACACTACTAGAGGTTATTGGTTTAATTATTTATAAAATAAAAAAAAATTCCAAATAGTCGCGACTGATGTATGACTCTTTCATAATCACTTCAAATATCGGATTATGCTCTTCGTCATTATCATCAGAAGATGAGTAAGAGAGGGGTCGTTTGGAAGAACTGCTGGGGAGGATTCCATATTTGGTTTTCTAAGGTTTGGGTAAGTTTATGTGTTTATGTATTTAGGGTTGTTTGGGTGAGTGTGTATATATACAAGGCCCACAAATTAAAAAGGCTCTTTTGACCATAAAGTTTAGTAAAATACAGATTTGGAACCTAATTAAAATGATTATTTTGCATATTTAGTCCCCTTCTAATGTTAATTTTGACTTCAATTGATAGGTTTGGGACATAGATAGTAATTTAATTATGAAATATTTAAATTGACCATTGACTAAGGTTATAGTAATATTGACCGTTTAAATTGTAGTCATATGACCTATGCAAATGATATCGTTGTGATTCATAGTTATATTATAGCCGTTTATATAATTTCATTCATTAAGTCCATATGTATCGTTCAATGGCAGCCATATAAGTCCACCGACTAAGGTAGTAGTAGTCATATGACCTATGCTAATTGCATCGTTGCGATTCATAGTTATATTATAGCCGTTTATATAATTTCATACATTAAGGGCATACATATCAGCCAATGGCAACCATATAAGTCCACTAACTAAGGTTGTAGTAGTCAAATGACCTACGATAATTACATCATTGCGATTCATAGTTATATTATAGTCGTTTATATAATTTCATACATTAAGGTCATACGTATCGGTTAATGGCAACCATATAATTCCACCGACTAAGGTTGTAGTAGTCATATGACGTATGCTAATTACATCATTGCGATTCATAGTTATATTATATTCATTTATATAATTTCATTCATTAAGGCCACACGTATCGGCCAATGACCACCATATAAGTCCACCGACTAAGGTTGTAGTAGTCAAATGACCTATAATAATTACATCATTGCTATTCATAGTAATATTATAGCCGTTTATATAATTTCATTCATTAAGGCCATACGTATCAGCTAATGGCAACCATATAAGTTCACCGATTAAGGTTGTAGCCGTCATATAACCTATGCTAATTACATCATTGCGATTCATAGTTATATTATATCCATTTATATAATTTCATTCATTAAGGTCATACATATCGGCCAATGGCCACCATATAAGTCCACCGACTAAGGTTGTAGTAGTCATATGACCTATGCTAATTACATCGTTACGATTCATAGTTAGATTATAGTCGTTTATATAATTTCATTCATTAAGGCCATACGTATCGGCCAATGGCCACCATATAAGTCCAC
>ML388281.1:47200-83146 GCA_005239525.1 Nicotiana knightiana | reverse complement strand
AAGTAGATATAACGTAGCTGCTCAGCATATACATTTTTACTTCCCAAACCCGGAATGTCACCATAGTCACAAGCTCTGTACTAAATTGTAGCTCTAAACCATAAAACAGTGGAGAAGATATACAAGTCTTCTATGCATATACTAGAGCAGAAGGGGACTCGTGGGATTCTGCGGACGTGGCAGAATTACCTCGCGGTCTCCTGGCTGCTGCTAGACGACTCCTAGCCACGATACAGGGTGTTGGTACCTGGATCTGCACATGGGGAAAACATGCGCAGGAAAGGGCGTGAGTACCCCACATTCGGTACTCCGTAAGTGCCAAGCCTAACCCCAGTCAAGTAGTGACGAGGTCAGGTTGAGGCCTTACTGAGTTTGTAAAACAAGTCAATATACAATTTTTAGAACAGTGAAAAATAGACAAACAATGATAAACGGGATTAACGAAAATGAAAAGATTTAATAACGTATAGAGAGCCCTCGGCTCAGCACAACATATATCTCAATAGTAAATGTGCAATGCAGTATACGAGGAAAGCTCCCGGATCTCAGTCCATAGCCCCAATTTAAATATGCTATGCACCATAGGGGGAAAGCTCTCAGATCTATATCCGTAGTCCCAATTTAAATATGCATTTCAGTACAAGGGGAAAGCTCCTGGATCTCGATTTGTAGTCCCAACTTAAATATGAAATGTAGTACAGGGGAAAAGCTCCCGGATCTCGGTCCGTAGTCCCAATTTAAATATGCAAAGCAGAAGTATGTCAATTATGGCTTAACTAAACAATCCAGGAAGAACATCAGGTATGGATAGAGTAAAATTACCTAAGCATGATGTGACTAGTAACAAATAAGATGAAATCAAGTCAGAACGGGTAGACATGCTTACTCTTAGGCTATCTACTCAATTAAGATAGGAAACAGTAATATATGAATGAAAATGAGCGATTTCATGGGAGGAAAAATAGGATTTTAGAAACAATGACCCGTGTACGCACTCGTCACCTCGCGTACACAGCGTCGACACAACAAAATCAGTATAAAAATGCCTAAGGGAGAGTCCCCAACAAAGAATAAGGCAAGCCACTTACCTGGACTGCACTAATCAACTCAATACCTAGCTCTTGCCACGAGTATCGAACTCCGGGTGGCCCAAATCTATTCAAATCGATTGCATGGTGTACGTATCACTTCAAGAGAACAAAATAGCTAATTATTTATAAGCTAATACGCGAATTTAGGAAATTCGCCCAAAAAGTCCCCCGGGCCCACATGTCGGAATCGGGTAAAATTTATATCACCCATTCACTCACGAATCTAACCATATAAGAATCTCTCAAATCGGAGGTCGAATACCCAATCAGAACTCAATAATTCGGTCAATGAAGTTCATCCCATTTTTTCCCATAATTTTCGAAATTAAAGGTTGGATTTAAGATTGGAATCATGGAAATTGATCTATAATGGATAGAAATCACTTACCCAAGTTACCCAGGTGCAAAAGTCTTCAAGAATTTCCCTTCCCGAGCTCTCAAGTTCGAAAATATGGAAAATAGCATAAACCCTCGGATTTGGTGTTTTAATATTCTGCCCAGGCATTTGCCTTATGCGATCGCGTACAATGAGTCGCGATCACGGAGAGTAATGAAACACGCACCTGAAATTCGTTCATCGCGATCGCGATTAAAGGTATGCGATCACGGACCTTCTAAACCTACAACAATGCGATCGCGGTGGAGGCCACGTGACCGCATAGAGCGAACACTGCACCTCCCTCAGCCTTAGAATACCTTACGCGATCGCGATCCTGGGCGTGCGATCACGGAGACTAACTGACCAGAACAATGCTATCGCGACTGGACTTGTGCGATCGCGAAGCACAATCTCTGACCACCTCAACCTAACACTACGCGAGCACGGACTTAATCACGCGATCGCGGAGAACACTCAACTGCTGCTGTAAAACCAGCAAAACCAGCAAAGGCTTAGGCCAAAAACATGCCCGTTTAAGCACCCGAAAGACACCCGAGGCCCCCGGGACCTCAACCAAACCTGCTAGCCAACCCTAATACCTCATTCAAACTTGGTCGAGCCTTAAAAACACATCTCATAACATCAAAATCAGCAATTATGCATATATTCAAGCCTAAGAAGTTAGAAAATTTCTAGAATTCACATCCGACGCCGAAACACGTCTTAACTCATCCGAATAACCTCAAATTTTGCACAAAGGTCATAAACGACATTACGGACTTGCTGTCGCTTTCGGAAATCCGTTCCGAGTCCGATATCAAAATCTCACCTATCGGCTGAAATCACCGAAATTCTAACTTTCACCAATTCAAGCCTAAATACACAACCGACCTCGAAAATACATTCCGAGCACGCCCCTAACCCCGAAATCACCCAACGGAGCTAGCGAAGTCGACTGAATTCCATTCTGGATCCATCTTCAAAAAGCTCTAGCTACGGCCAGATTTCTAAAGCTAAATTCCATATTTATGGACTATGAGTGAAAAATCACCCCGGATTTCAACACTCAATGCTCCGAAAAGTTTCAATAACATAAATAGATATGGGAGAAGCGGTAACAGGGGGTCGGGGCACAAATTCTTTAAACGACCGACCGGGTCGTTAAATATATCAAGACTATTAGTTTTCCATTTATTATTGTTGTTACTCAATAACTGTTAGGCTTACCTAGTCCCTAAGATTAGGTGTCATCACGATACCCAACGGAGAAAAATTTGGATCATGACAAAACGTCACATAAAAATTTCTTTAACTCTTGATCATAATGAAGTCTTCCACATGTCAAATTTCTGAACATCAAAGAATATGACATGCAACAATAAAATAGAATAAATATCAACATTTGAAAGTAGGATATAGTTTTATTAATGAGTTATAACATACCATTACTAACAATGAGACTATACACTTTATACCAATAGACCTATTTGGAGAAGTTAAAATTATGTAGTCATAACTTTGAGCTAATAATGCAAAGTTAAGTTATATAGTGACATCTTTGCGCTGATAATGGAAATGTCATAAAGCCAAAGGATGATGAGGTGATTGTTACAATCATCAACTTATGACATTATTCGAAAAAATGCTTACCATGAAATTAGACGAGCCATTTGTAAAAGTTTTTGTCTAGTAAATAACACAAAAACATCTACTTGCTATAAGTATTGTGTATAGAACGCACAAAGATAAAGTGAAATAGTAAAGCCCTGCCTACCGGTCAAGACCAGTAACATATTATAATTATTTTTTCTTTCTCAACATGACTAAAGTAGCTTAAAGCGATGTGTCTATACTAATTGATTCAAGCCTAGTCCTAAAAGCATGCTTTAACCTTTTACACCACACCATACTTCAAATGCTTTTGATTAACTCCACGTAAAAACCATCCAAGGGTGTGCTTTCTCAATGATGCATTCATTTTGCTGGCCCATAAAACATATTGAACAATAGAACTCTTAATATTCATCCAAAGCACTCATAAGTGAGAATGACATAGCTAGGCATGAAAGTTCAGCTATAGTATTATGAAATATGATTCAAGTGTAGTTATGACAACGACTAGAGTAAGAAAATATCCACCTACCAAATTTATTATGGATCAAGCACTAGGGGAAACAAAACAAAGCTCCTGAAGATACGGAAAAGAAGTTAATGCGCAAGCAATGTACATCATGACTTAAAGGAATGTTAGTATAAAGAAATCAATTAACATATTATGATACATTCAATTCTTAAAATAAAAATAGAATTTAAAAAGGTCATTTAGTTATATGAGAAATCAATAAAACAATACTGGAGTTCTTAGAGAATGATACTGAGCAGATGGTAGGCTTTTAAAATATTTACATGGATTTCGATTTTTGCATTTTAATCTCTCACAAACACTGGATAATGTTGTATACAGTATCTTGAAAAATTTGTCAAGACCATCACCATGGAAGAGGGCAATGGAGATGAAGGCTAACATGAAAAAAGATATACAAGAATGAAAAATATGTAGGTAATTCATAATTGAACAAGGAGAAAGAGAAAGTAGTTAATTTTTCAACTTCTGACTTTTCATTTAGGCTTATGGTATATAGAGGAAACCATTATCCTTTAAGTTTTTAACTACTACTTCAAGTCTCTTAACTATGATAATCATCAGTGAATAACAAGGAACATGAGATACTTAAAAATTATCATCAAATGGAAAGGTGCTTGATCTTTGCAAGAGAGAAAAACTTAAAAGCAGTAGCAGAAAAGTAAATACTAGAATTACAACTGACACAATGTACAAGAGATATCTCAACAAAATTTAATTACCCATAACTTCTAGGATTATTTTCCCAAGAGGAATATGAAGTATCATGCACGAGGAATATAAGAGAATATGGCGATGACTTAAAGGTTATTATTACATGATTTTTCTTGATTAAATCAAGTCAGTCCTCCATTAGTGTATATAATTTTTCACAATAATTGTGTGTATAATTTTACTTCTTTCACTTTGTTTGGTGGAAATAGTACGACATGAGGCATTAAACCATAGATACACAATCCTTCTCAAATTACTTTATTTGGTGAATGCAAATATGCAGAACTAAGGAGAAGAATATCTCACAACAAAAGGCATTCCTCAGGGACAATCAGTGACAAAAATATTACACTTTAATATTGTACTTTAACATGCGGGGTTAAGTCGCTATAAAACATAAATAAAATTCATACTAGGAATTTTTTTTTGCAAATGTTCAGATTCTATAGTTCGAATGCTGCATTTTCAATTAGCTATCGCAAATTCAAGTGAGATCATTTTGATGAAATGCACTGCAAAACTAATTTAATTTATCTTTTTTCATTCCTTCCTTAATTTAATTTATCTTTTTTCATTCCTTCCTTAAACTAATTTAAGTCGTCCCTCTACTAACTAAAAATAGCAGCGATAAACTATAAGGAAAGGGGTCAAAACAGGTAGTAAGAAAAAAAATAAATAAGAAGAACCATAAATAAAAAGGGGACAAATTCAACTTTAATATCCCATATAGAAAAATTCCGTACACCTATAAAACATATTTGAGAGTTCATAATTGAAGGTAGAGAACCGGCGATTGCATGCCGAAACATCGATGATTGAAGGTCGACAAAATTGAGGCTTGCTTCGACCATATGAATTTGGGGGATGAGGGCTTTCTTTTGCGGGTTTACACTGGGGCGGGGTAAAAAAAATTCTAAAAACTTATAAAAGCACTTAAATTATAAAAATCGGAGGGAGATGAAAAAGATATGGAGGGAGTTGAAAAATACATGGCGGGAGTAAAATCAAATAGAGGGATGACTTAAAATAATTGTAAAAGCCATAACTTTTAATCGCTATTCTTTTCAAGTGCCAGTAAAAAGGTGTTCTTTCTCAGCAAATATTCAATTGCTGGTAATATTGGACCTTCATAGAATCAATACCGGAAATTAATTTATTGCTATTAAATTATTACTGCTAAATATACTTTTTGTAGTAGTGTTATATCTGCTTCGTTGTTTTTACCTGTTAGGACTCTATCTATTTACTTTTATTATACCAGATTTATTGGACCACTAGTAACTGTCGATGTCGACCCCTGGTCACTAGTTTTTTGAGGTTAGACTAGATACTTACTTGGTACGAGTTGATTTACGTACTCATACTACACTTCTGCACTAATTGTGCAGGTACTGATGAAGGTTCATTTGGTGGTCATGTTGGTGCATATGCGCAACTGCTAAGGGGACTTTGTGGTGAGCTGCTTTCCATATTATGATCCGCAACACACAGATTCTACATCATTTTTATTTATTTTATCCTGTTTATTTATATTCCAGACATATGTTTTATTAGTATTATACTTCCTTGTAGATGCTCATGTACTTGTGACGCCGACTTTTGGGAATTTAGATTCTTTTCTAGGTTTATATTTTGACCATGTTCAAACAGTTAAATTAACATCAGCACTTTCTTATGAAAATAAAAGACTTCAGTTATTTGTTTCGAGATGCACGTAGATTATCTACTACTATGTTGATTTCATGTTTGGCTTACCTAACGATGGTGTTAGGCGCCATCACGACCTATAGTTGGATTTAGGTAGTGACAGTTTGGTATCAGAGCACTAAGCTCACTTAGGTCACACAAGTCATGAGCAAGTCTAGTAGAGTCTTGCAGATCAGTACAGAGATGTCTGTACTTAACTTCGAGAGGCTACAGGGCTGTTAGGGGAACTTCCCTTTCTTGATTCCTCGTTGTGCAATTTGATCTCATTAGAGCTTATGTCTTCATTTCCTTCCTACTCATTCTAACGTAATGACGAGCATTCGGTATCAGTTAGGCAGGGTGTTTTTCCCTACATATATGGGTGGACTATTTTCATCGCTGCGTGGAGTGTTGTTTATTCATTTCAGTCCAGTGCTGGTGTTGCTCATTGGTTTAGAGATATACACGGTATATTTTGATGTTCATGCATTGTTATCACATAAAACTGGTGTAAATGGTAGGTGCTTACTTATGTGTCGTGGTAATGGATGATTCGGGAGGAGGATTTTTTGGTCAATGATTGGGAGTTTTTGCATTTAATTCCAGCAGAGGAGAGGCAATTGGACTATGGATGTTCAAGCTTTGGTTGATGGAGTAGCAAGATTGGATATTTTTTGACATGGTGGAATCATTATTTGTGATATGGTGTCGTCATCCCGGTTTTAATGAATTAAAGCTCGTCGGTATGACAGTCTTTGTTCTTTTGCCTTCAAGACAAGGTGGTGTAAAATGGTACCTAAGAAGCGATTATCAGAGATGGCGGTGTGTGGCTGCTTCAGTGTCGAATCGATGTTTCTAGCGTTGATTGCTCGAGGAACGTGATCTTAAGGAGGCTTAGAGTTGATAGTAATCTATTTGTTCGGGTGCTACCCATTTGGATTGTGATTTTGAGCGTCATGACTAGCGGCGGATGATAAGAAGAGACATGGTAAGATATGTCTCGTCTCGTGGTTGTTGGATTGCTAACAGGTGAAAGCAGAGATTGAGTAGTTTTCTTAGGAAGATGGTTTAACCAGAGTGGGAGTGGTAGCATATCGTATGGATTTTGTGGTAGGATAGCCACATGCTCTGAGAAATCCTAGGGCAAAAGTCTATGTATTTCGTTAGGTGGTGGTTTTTGTACTTAGGATGCTTGAATGTGATGAAAGGAATTGCTTGGGATGCAAATGAATGTGAATACTTAATTATTGTTTGGGGATGCATTATAGCTTCGAGTTGTAAATGTATTGTTGGACCTTTACTTGATGCAAATGGGTTGAACAAATTCTTATGGATAACGAGTGAGTGTGGACCTAGGAGAATTAACTGATTTCACAATTGATGTGGCTATGGCTATGTCATTGGAGGATGTTGGTATGAGGTTAGGGGTTGCATGACTTCCGATGAAGTTCCTATACAGAGTTCTGCTTTCTACCCAATGTGATGCATGTACTACGATGTGAACTTAGATCGCTTGAAGAAAATGGTACAACTCTCAGGAGGTCGAGTGTGAGATTGTGGCAAATAATTCGGGATGTGTTAAGATTAGTACAATAATAACTTATGAGAAATTTGGCTGAGTAACTGTGTGAGATCATGATAGCTATGAGGAGAATTCATTGTGGGTCCTTAGATTTTGTGATGGTGGCTTAAAAGAAAATGGGGGAGCCTACCGTCGATGATTGGGTCACGTGGTTATGTGCTCTTATAGTTTCTGCTTAGCAGTACATTGGTGGATTCGTTACGGTCGGGGAAGAGAACATCACGGATAATTAGAGCAAGGAATTTGGTGGATATGTACTATATTTCACCTTATTGGTGTGTGAAGGTTGTGGAATAACTCAGTTTGGGAACTTCTTTATGGAGGTGATGTGCAAGGAAAAGGATTCATTCGGTTGGTTTTTTGGAGGATTCAAGTACTAACGGAGCACTAGTTGTTTGGTTATATATCGGGACTAGTTTACGGTGGGCGACTCTCAATGATGGTTCTAGGGGGTTCAAGAATTAAAATGTGGTGCCTAAGAATTTTTGGATTCTTCGTGTGGATAAGGATTTAGTTTTGCAACTGAGTGCGAAAGAGACTTGGAGCATTTTTATGAATGCCACCGGGTCTGAGGTGTGGTGTTAGACAGATGGAAAAAATAACTTCGGATTTGCATAAGATCTTTCAAAGCGGGTGTATCAGTTGGAGGTACTATTGAGTGCATGAGGAGGATATAAAATGGCTTATGGGTATTTAGACGATTTGGGGTTATATTTTGGGGTCACTCGGGATGCATGTTGATTGAGTAGTTGAGTTAGTTTAGCAGTGATTTGGATCGGTATGGTACAAATCATCAGTTCCTTTGGTGCGATAGGGCTATACAGGTGTTTTGTGGCTATACTCGTGCACTTGACAGTCTCTGAAATTTAGCTTGTTTGGAGGGATTCAATCTCTATTGGTTTGGGTATGTGCAAACGGGTCCCGAAGAGGTTATAACGTTTCTGACCACGAGCCCAAGTTTGTGTGTTCTACGGTTATGAGAAGTTGGTTGTGTGTTGTGATTCTTTCTTCTGAAATGAGTTAAGAAAAATATTTCAAGTTGATGAAATTCTTGTACTCTCGCATAATGGCATGATAAGTGAAGTGAACGGCGTGGAATGTGGATTTGAGGATCAAGGTTACGGTTCGGTTTTGGCAGGAATGTCACAAGCTCAGAGGAGCGATGGATATTTCCGATGGTCAGAGTATGCTGGCACTAATTTTTGGTAGCTCGAGCATGGTTTGTTTTGTGGAAGAAGAAATGTGTGGGTATTTGCGGATGCTTGGCTAGCACTATAGAAATAGCATGGTCGGTGGCCATTGTTGTTCATATTTCATTACCTGGTGCTAGATGTTGTGGGAGTATCTCCCATGGGATGATCGTATAAGTGTGAAGTGTCTGTCATTTAAGTGGTAGAGATTGAAATCAGGTATGAATATTCTAGTATTGTCACTGATGGGAGAGTTTATATTTGAGAAAAATTCTATTCCTTTGGTTGCGAACTGTAGAAGTTGGTTCTTGATTTGACGATTGATCGTATGTGTAATGGATGGTTATTGTGGATCTTTGGAAGGTTATTGACCAATTCGGGGATGATCAGAATCGTCTTTAAGGTCTGTTGGTAGACCTAATGTGAATGTATATTCTACACCATATCATATATGCTTATCCAGCATAGCATTTCTTGTGGATGAGTCGTAGGGCGTTGGATGTTATTCTTGGAGTCATCTATTCCATATATTACTCTATTATGCCGTTTAAGTGGTGAGACGACTTGATTATTCACACGCGTGTTGTGATTATGTGTAGCTTGTGGCGTTATATAAGCAATATGGATCTAGAGATACTAGTTTGTGAATTGCACCTCTGTCATGCTTGGGCCTTTGTGATGCATGTTGCTATCCGTCTCCCCAGGGTTATGTTATGTACTTGGCATGCTTGTGGTTGATATGCGTGTGTCCAGTGGGTATCAACATTTTGGCTCGATGGGTATTCCTATGTTGATTGTTATGTGTGGATCGGGTGGCATGCCGCCACGGGTTTGTTATTTGGATTGTGTTGCACGCCGCAACAATATCATGTGTGGGTCGGGTTTCACGCTACAACAGTGAGACGTTGGGTACGGTTCCTTGTACTTGTTTTGTTTTTTGTTTGTTTCTCACCTCTGCGATAGGTTCATAGCTTTGGTTTGGTTGTTTAATTTGTTACGCAGGCTGGATAGTTCTGTACTCGGGTTCGCTTTTCCCTATTGGTCATATTCGAGTTGTGGCTTGTTAGCACATTGATGATGTCGTATGATATTTCAGATGGTTTTTGATGTGGCTTGTCGACCAAATAGCTTCTACTGGGTGAGACGAGGTTGTTGGACTTGAAATAAATGCAATCAGATTTGTATAATGTATGTTGGAAGGAAAATATCACCAATCAATCCAGAATGAGGCAATGGTTCTTGTCGAGCGGAGAGACTCCATTAGTTATTAATTTGACGGGTGGCTATGCGTTTCTAAAAATCTCTTTTGTTTTTGCAGTATTTTGAGGGTTGGAACAGGGCTTGTATGTGTTATGAGGTATACTACCGACACCGGGTTCGGAAATTGCAGCTATTGTGGTCCGAATATATTACTATGGGCATATGAATTATGTCTTGTGTCATGTGGTTAAGACTTGGGTGTATATGTATGTTTGGTACAACTTGTGGAATTTGATGCGACGTATGTATGAAAGAATTGGACTTTACAGGAATTTCGAATGTTGGAATTTGGTTCCAAGTCTTTTGGGCTAAGGTAGCAGGAAGGATATTCGTCTGGGTTGAGCTAATGTGCTCATATGAATTATGGTGGCACGGGTAGGTGCACGA
Source organism: Nicotiana knightiana (assembly GCA_005239525.1). NCBI lineage: Eukaryota > Viridiplantae > Streptophyta > Magnoliopsida > Solanales > Solanaceae > Nicotiana > Nicotiana knightiana. The sequence goes on along the minus strand of ML388281.1, from coordinate 72,714 downwards.
GGAGTTTCTCGGTGATTTTAGCAACTTTGGAACGATTCTTGGCATGCTCGAGGACGAACATATATTTAAGTGGGGGAGAATGTAATGACCCGACCGTTCGTTTTGAGCTCTAGCACGTCGTCGGCAGTTTGAGACCTTGGGTAGCTTCATTTTATGTATCATGATTTGCGCGTATAGTCGGTTTTGATTTTTGGGAAGTTCAGAGTAGATTTGGAAGAAAAATTCTCAATTTGGAAGACTTAAATTGGAAGAATTGTCTGAGGATTGACCTTTGAGTTAACAACCTCAGAAATTCGATTTGAAGGTTCCTATAGGTTCGTAAGGTGATTTCGGACTTCGGCATTTGTTCGGATCGAGTTTCGGGTGGACCGGGAGCATTTAGGCGCTTATTGTGGAAAGTTGGAATTTTGAAGGTTTTAGAATTTCCTAAATATGATTTGAAGTGGAATTTGGTGTTATCTATTTCCATTTAGGATTCCGAGCCTTTGAATATGTTAGTAATTTAATTTTGGACTTGTACGTAAAATTTTCCTTCATTCCAGAATGTTTAAGAGTGATTCAGATACTTAAGTTGCATACTAGTTAAGTTTAAGAAAATGAGTTGACCACGGTCAAGTAGTGAGCTTAACGATCTCGGATTCATTATTTAAAAGTATTAACAGGTTTGTATGATGCCTTTGGACTAGTCCGCAAATCTTGGTTAGATTCCGATGATTTTCAGATGGGTTTGGATTGTGTCGCACTCTTATATGATGTTTCGACGCCATTTCTTTTGGAATAAAGGGTACCATATTGAGAAAACGACCTTTTATTTGTTATTTTATTGAACCATTAGATTTGTATCGCTATTACGGAGCCATATCAACAAGAATAGTTGAATTTCGAGGTCGTACGAGAGAGTCATGCCCATTTTCGTGTCGGGAAAGATTGTTGGTGTCAGGTGCGAGCTTTTGTTCTTCGTGAACTCAAGGGATATCCCGCGAATGTGAATAAGGAATTTTGGTTAACCGGTCAAAGAGAAAATTTTCTCTTCGCGAATGCAAAGGTCTCCCGTGAAGTCGATGAACAAAAATCACATGGCTAGTATTTTAAATGCGCAAAGCGGGCATTTTAGTATTTTTAGCATATCTTGAGTTCTAGAGCTCTGTTTGAGAGGGTTTTCACGGCATTATTCTCGTCTCAAAAAGGGGGTATATATGTAACCTTTATTATTATGTTTTTCCATTATTATTATCAATGGTTGTAATTTTTATCTGTGATTTGATTGTAGAAATTGGGGTTTTGAGCCCCAAAATAGAGAAAAAGTAAATTGTTGATTTGAAGGTCAATTCATGGACGAAATTTGATGATTTTATGGATATATACTATATAATTTATGCTTAACCTTTACTTTCGATAAATTTCATAATTTAGGGCACGAGCCTAGGGTTGACTTTTCGTGTGGCATTGAGAATTGTTTCTAAATGATAAGTTATGGGTTCTTGAGTATGTTTTGATTGGTTTTCACATTCTTTTACTAGTTTTAGATTGTCTGGCGTTGCATTTGAGGTGTTGGAGAGGCATTGGAGCCAGTTACCCGATTCCGGAGCGAGGTAAGTCTCCCGTCTAACCTTGTGAGGGAGAAATTACCTCGTAGGTGTTTTAATTGTTATGTGGTACATGTTGTGGAAGCTACGCACGTATGAGGTGATGAGTGTCCGAGCGTATGTTAAAATTTCTAATTAGGTTCGGGTAAGACTTAGACTCACGCCGTGCTTTAATTTTTTATATTTTAGTTATTCTTGCCTGTTTAAATACTTCACTTTACATTATTTCCTGAGACTAGACTTGCGTAGAGTATCGGAATTATTATTTTAGATATCAGGAAAATTACTTGATTAGCAGTAGAAATTAAAATTTCCTTCTATGTATTTCTCACGCACTGTACGAAATTGTCCCAAGGAATTGTTAACTAGCATAACTCATACATATATTCGTGAGAGGGCCCAGTGACCCATCAAGTATAACTATTCATATGTGATCAGGCTGAACGACTCAACAGTACTATTATGGATGTGGCCGTACAACCTCGACATTATTATGAGATACATCTATGATTCGTGGTGGTCGATCCTCGACAGTGTACACAATTATGAGATCGGGCTAAATGACCTCACCGGTACTATTATGTGACCGGATCGTGCTCTACAACAGGAAATCGGGCCTTTACTTTTTTAAAATCGGGTCGTTCACCTCGATAGAATCGTGCATTATTTTTTATAAGAAGTCAGTCTACCCGTGAGTTTTCCTGACTTTGGATGTGATATTTTATCTAGCGTTCATCATTACATATACTATTCGAGGTATTGTCCGGCTATTGAGGAACTCATCTTTGTTCTTCTGTTGAGGATTGCATTATGCACTTATATCTACCTCGTTGTGGTTACCTGTTATGCCTCATATCTATTACTTTCATTATACCTGATTTATTGGACCACTTGTAAGTCTCGATGTCAACTCCTCATCACTTCGTCTTTGGGGTTAGGCTAGATACAAGTTGATTTACGTACTCATGCTATAATTCTGTAATAATTGTGCAGGTACTGAGGAAGGTTCAATTGGTGGTCATCTTGGCGCATAAGCGCATCTGCTTAGTGGGCTTTATGGTGAGCTGTTTTCCATGTTTCATCTGCAGCATACAGAGTCTCCATCATATTCATTTATGTTATCCTGTCTATTGTATTCTTGACAGGTGTTGTATTAGTATTGTAATTCCTGGTAGATGCTCGTGTACTTGTGACACCTGGTTTTGGGAATTTAGATTTTGTTATTGTTTTATATCTTGACCATGGTCGAATAGTTAAATTAATAACATCGGAACTTTCTTATGAAAATGTACGACTTCAATTATTTATTTGAGATTCATAAGATTATCTATTACTGTATTGATTTCTGTAATGACCCGACCAGATGTTTTGTGTGTATGAGCCCTGACTCCTCTTTTATGACTCACACATGTGTATTTGTGTCTTTATGACTTGCGGGATTGGTAAGTTTTGTTCCGAGAAGATTTTGGGTTAATTTAGACCCTTTGGTTCTTGGCCTAGAAGCCTAAGTTAGAAATGATGACCAAATTTAAATTTTGTGAAAATGACTGCGGAACAGTGTTTTGATGGCTCTGATAGGTTCGAATCGTGATTTTTGACTTGGATATATGAGCGGAATTTAATTTAGAGGTCCCTAGATTGATTTAATTTGTTTTGCCGAAAGTTGGCAATTTGAGGTTTAGAAGATTTCCCAAGTTTAACTGAAGGTTGACTTTTTCGCTATCGTTGTGGGGAATTTGTTTTGGAACTTTGAATAGGTATATTTGCTTCGGAAATTGTCTGCAAAATTTAATGTCATTTGGAGTTGGTTTGATAGGACTCAGACTCTTGGTTGCAATTCTAGATGTTTTGGAGATTTCATTTGAAATTCATGTGTTTTGATGTCCGATTCATAGTTCTTGTTATTTTGTATTTTGGTCGCGCGATCGAGTTTTTATGATGTTTCTACACTTTTGTGGATGTTTGTTTTGGAGCCTCGAGGGCTCGAGTGAGTTTCAGGCGTGTATCAGAATGGTTTTGAATTGAAATAAGTTGCAGGTGTGTTGGTGTCTCTGATGTCACAATTGTGAACACCAACATCACAATTGCGAACATTACAGGGGGGACTCAGATATCACAATTGCAATACTTTGTTCACACTTGTGAAGATTTGGCTTAGGGGGGTTAGTTCGCATTTGTGATAAATAGTTCGCATTTGCGAGGAGAGATGACTTCGCATTTATGATGTCTATGTCGCAATTGCGACATCTCCTGGGCTTGTTAGTAATCGCAATTGCGAGGGTTCACAAGTGGCGCATTGCAACATCTGCAACTAAACATAAGGTTGGAAAGTCGGGATTTCATCTCATTTTCTCTCATTTTAGAACCCTAGACTTGGCAGGAGGCAATTTGGAGAGGGTATTTTAATCTACAAATATTTAGTAAGTGATTCAAATCAATTTCCAACTATGTTCATGATTATATCTTAGATTTAACATCAACTTTATGAGAATCAAGGAGGAAATTTTGGGATTTTTGTCAAAATTTTGAATAATGAAAATTTGAGTTCTGATAGTCGATTTGGATTCGGATTTGACAACATAACACATATATGGACTCGTGAGGTTATTGATAGTTGGAATCTATCTTTGGACCCGGGTTTTGACCGGACGCTTCCGGGTTTCCCTTGCATTGTTTGATGATATTAAGTCATTTTTGGTTAGATTTGAGCCGTGTGGTGGCGGAATTTAGGCAAAAATCTATTTTCGAGGGTTGATTTGGCCTAGTTGAGGTAAGTACCTTGTGTAACTTTGTGTGAGAGAACTATTCCTTAGGATTTGGGTTGATTGTGTTATTTGTATTATGTGAAAAATGTGTACACGAGGTGGCGAGTGTGTACATGGGCTATATGTGGTATTTTGACCGGTTTAGACCTTTAGACTTCTTCCATGCATTTAGTTAATTTTTCATAACATGTTATATCTTTTAAATTTACTCTCAATGTTCTATTTGACGTTGTTATCTTGTTCAATATTTTATTCTATGTTTGCTCTTACATGTGTTAATTGAAGTTGTTACCTCTCTTATTGTTGAATTACTCTTACTTGAAGTTTTTATTTCATAGGAATATCTTCTTGTTGGGTTATTGATCTTGAAGTTGTGAAAGCTATTATCACATTGAGGTTGAAGTTGTTGGTTGATGAGATATCTTTCCTTGTTAATTGTTAGGTACCCATTACCGCACATTGATGACTTGTTTGACCATCTTAAGGGTGGTAGACTGTTCTCGAAGATTGATTTGTGGCCAAGGTATCATCAATTGAAGATTCAGGACCCAGATATCCTGAAGACTGCTTTCTGGACTCGGTATGGACACTACGAGTTTCTAGTGATGTCATTTGGGTTGACCAATGCCCCAGCAGCATTTATGCACCTGATGAATACTGTATTCTAGCCATATCTCGATTATTTCATCATCGTGTTTATTGATGACATCTTGGTATATTCTTACAGCCGGGAGGATTATGAGCAGCATTTGAGGATCGTACTCCAGAATTTGAAGGAGAAGAAGTTGAATGCAAAATTCTCCAAGTGTGAGTTATGGCTTAATTCGGTGGCATTTTTGGGTCATGTGGTATCTAGTGAGGGGATCAACGTAGATTCGAAGAAGATTGAAGAAGTTAAATATTGGCCTAGATTGTCTTCAACTATGGAGATTTTGTCTTCAGCTACGGAGATTCGAAGTTTCCTTGGTTTTTCCGGATATTATCGCTATTTTGTAGAGGGTCTCTCATCTATTATTGCACCTTTGACTACATTGACCCAGAAGGGTGCTCCTTTCAGATGGTCTGAGGAGTGTGAGGTGAGCTTTCAGAAGCTCAAGACTACATTGACTACAGCCCTAGGGTTGGTGTTACCAACGGGTTCGGGTCTTACACTATGTATTATGATTCTTTGTGTATTGGGCTTGGCATGGTGTTGATGCAAGACGGTAGGGAGATTGCCAAGGCGTCTCGGCAGTTCAAGGTTCATGAGAAGAATTACCCAATTTACGACTTGGAATTGGCAGCTATTCTTCATGCATTGAAGATATGTGGGCATTCTATGTGCGGTGTCCCATGTGAAATCTATACCGACCACTGGAGTTTCTAGCAGCTATTCAAGTAGAAGGACCTCAATTTGCAGCAGCAGAGATGGTTAGGGTTGCTGAAAGATTATGATATCACTATTCTATATCATCCCGATAAGGCCAATGTGGTGGTTGATGCCTTGAGTAGAAAGGCAGAAAGTATGGGTCATTTGGCATACTTACCTCCAGCAAAGAGGCCCACTAGCCATGGACGTTCTGCCTTTGGCCAATCAGTTTGTGAGACTAGATGTTTTGGAGCCCATCGGGTTCTTTCTTGAACGGTTTCTTGGTATTCTTTGTATAAGTGCATAAGAGAGCGTCAGTATGATGACCACCATTTTCTTGTTCTTAAGGACACAGTAAAGCACAACAATTCCAAAGGGGTTTCTATTGGAGAAGATGGGGTGTTGCGGATGCAGGGCTGGATATGTGTGCCCAATGTGGATTGTCTGCGTGAGTTTATTCTTGAGGAGGCCCACAGTTCACAGTATTCCATTCATCCTGGTGCCACTAAGTTGTCTCAGGATTTGAGGCAACACTATTGGTGGATAATAATGAAGAAATATATGGTGGAGTATGTGGCTCGATACTTGAATTGTCAGCAGGTGAAGTACGAGCATCACAGGCCAGACGATTTGCTTCAGAAACTTCAGATTCCCGAGTGAAAATGGGAGCGTACTACCATGGACTTTGCTATTGAGCTCCCACGGACATTGAAGAAATTTGACGCAATGTGGTCATTGTGGATAGGTTGACCAAGTCGGCACATTTGGTTCCTGTGGTAACTACCTATTCTTCAGAGTAGCTGGCTCAGATCTTTATCTGTGAGATTGTTCGTCTCCATGGTGTACCAACATCTATTATCTCCGATCGAGGCACAAAATTCACATCGCATTTTTGGAGAGTCGTGTAGCGTGATTTAGGCACACGGGTTGAGTTGTGTACAATATTTCACCCCCAAAATGACAAGCAGTCCGAGCGTACTACACGTCTGTGTTATGGATTTTGAGGGTCCATGGGATTAGTTTCTACCGCTTGCAGAGTTCGCCAACAATAACAGCTACCAATAGAGTATTCAGATGGCTCCTTATAAGGCATTATATAGGAGAGGCTAGGTTGTTGGGTATTAATTTGGTTTGGGATGCCTCGGAGAAAGTCAAGTTGATTTAGGATCTCCTTCGTACAACATAGTCTAGACAAAAGAGTTACGCTGGTCGGAGGGCTCGTGATGTAGCATTTATGGTGGGAGAGAGGGTCTTGATGCAGGTTTCACCCATGAAGGGTGTGATGAGGCTCAGAAGAAGGAAAGGTTGAGCCCTAGGTTTGTCATTTTGAGATCCTTGAGAGAGTTGGTGAGGTGGCCTACAAGCTAGCATTGCCACCAAGCTTATCGTCAGTTCGCCCGGTGTTCCATGTTTCCATGCTCCGAAAGTATTATGGTGATCCGTTCCATGTATTAGATTTCAGCTTAGTCCAATTGGGAAAGGATTAGACTTATGTTGAGGAGTCGGTGGCCATCTTGAATAGACAGGTCCGAAAGTTGTGGTAAAAAAATATTGCTTCAGTTAATTTTCAATGGAGGCGTCATCCGATCGAGGAGGCGACCTGGGATATCGAGCGCGACATACGGAGTCGTTATCCTCACCTTTTCTTCACTCCATGTATGTCTCTATGCACATTTGAGGACGAATGTATATTTTAAGAGAGGGAGAATGTAACGACTCAAACGGTTATTTTGTGTGTATGAGCCCTGATTCCCCTATTTATGCTTCACATATGTATATTTATGGCTTTATAGCTTTTGGGGTTGGTTAGTTCTGTTTCGGGAATATTTTGGTTGATTTAGACCCTTTGGTTCTTGGCTTAGAAGCCTAAGTTAGAAATATTGACCAAGTTTGACTTTTGTAAGAATGACCCCAGGATGGTGTTTTGATGGCTCTAATAGGTTCATATCGTAATTTTGGACTTGGGCGTATGCCAGAAATCGAACTCGGAGGCCCCTATATTGATTTGACTTATTTTGCCGAAATTTGGCAGATTGAGGTTTAGAAGATTTCTCAAGTTTGACCGAAGGTTGACTTTCTGGTTATCGGGTTCGGAATATGATTCGGAAACATGGAATAGGTCTGTTTCTCTAATTGAAACTTTCCTGCAAAATTTGGTTTCATTTGTAGTTGTTTGATAGGGTTTAGTCTATTAGTTACAATTCTAGAGGTTTTTGTGTTTTCATTTGAAATTCATGTGTTTTGATGTCCGATTCGTAGTTCTAGATGTTTTCTTTTATTTTGATTGCACGAGCGAGTTCGTATAGTGTTGTTTTACTTGTGTGGATGTTTGCACTTGTGAAGACCAGCATCGCAATTGAGAACATGAAAAGGGGGACTCAGATATCACAATCGGGATACCTCGTTCGCATTTGCGAAGATTAGGCTTAGGTGGGTTAGTACACATTTGCTATAAATAGATCGCATTTGCGAGGAGAGCAGGCTTCGCATTTGCGAAGTCTGTGTCGCAATTGCGAGATTTTCTTTGCAAATGTGAACCTAGTGTCATAATTATGACATCTGCAACTAAACATAAGGTTGGAAAGTCAGGATTTCATCTCATTTTAGAACCCCTAGACTTGGTAGGAGTCGATTTGGAGATGAGATTTTCATCTACAAACATTGAGTAAGTGATCTAATCAATTTCCAACTATATTTCAGAATTATATCTTATATTTAACATTAAATTTATGAGAATCAAAGAGCAAATATGGGGATTTTTGTCTAAATTTTGAAAATATGAAAATTTGAGTTTTGAGTGTGGATTCGGACTCAGATTTGAAAACAAAGAACATATATGAACTCGTAAGGTTATGGATAGTCGTAATCTATCCTTGGATCTAGATTTTAACAGGGCAGGGCCGGAGGTTGAGTTTTTTTAATTTTTGGGGAGCTGTGTAAAAATCATAGCTTTATCTATCATTATTGGTTTCCCTTGAATTGGTTAATGATATTAAGTTTTTTTTTTAGATTTTAGCCCTGTGGAGGTGGATTTTAGGGAAATCTATTTTCGAGGGTTGATTTGACCTAGTTGAGTTAAGTATATTGTCTAACTTTGTGTAGGGGAACTACCTCTTAGGATTTGGGTTGATTGTGTTATTTTTAGTATGTGGAAGACGTGTACATGAGGTGACGAGTGTGTACATGGGTTATATGTGGTATTTTGACCTGTTTAAACCTTTAGACTTCTTCCATGCATTTAATTGATTTCTCTGAACATGTATATCTTTCATTTTTTATTTTACTCTCACATGCTCTATTTGACGTTTTTAGCACTTGTTCTATCTTTTATTGTATGTGTGCTCTTACATGCTTTAGTTGAAGTTGTTACCTCTTTTATTGTTGAATTACTCTTACTTGAAGTTGTTATTTCATTGGAATATCTTCTTGTTTGGCTATTGATGTTTAAGTTGTGAAAGCTTTTATCACATTAAGGTTGAAGTTGTTGATTGTTGAGATATCTTTCCTTGTTGAGTATTTCCCATTCATTTTACTATCATTGAGATCCTTGTTCACATTGTGGTTGAGCTGTGGGATATATGTTGTGATAACATTGGTATTGTCGATTTTTGGAAAGTTGTGGCATATTGGCATGTGTGGTGCGAGTTGTTATTGTGTTGTGATATTGATGCGCATGCGGAGGTATAAGGATAAGGGTTTATGTACATACAACGACATAAGGTGGGATTTATATGTGTGTGGCTAGTAAGGGAAGTATTTGAATCCACGTAGCGATATAAGGGGGCTAAAGCGCGTGTATCTATTTTGGGAAAAATGTTCTCAAAAAATATCTAAATGTAAGGCTCACGCGGAGATATAAGGAAGGATTTTGATTGACATTGTGAAATGTGAATATGAGGCGTGGCACCTTGGTTGTGATTCTTGTTGTACTTTCGATGTTAAAGAGGCTTGTTGGTTGAACAGTTTTGTTATCTCTTCGTTTTCCTTACTTCTTTTTGTTCTTGTAATGAGTTGATTCCTTGCTTCCTTTATTGCTTTAAATTCCGTTGTTAGCTACATTATTGAACTGCTTTATTGTCATTCATTTCCTTGATTTCCTTTATTAGACTTTACTATACTCAGTTTAGTTTTTATTGTCCAAGTAGGTGTCTTGACCTGGCCTCGTCACTACTCTATTGAGGTTAGGCTTAATACTTACTGGGTACCGTTTTGGTTTACCATTTATTTTCGAATACTTCAAGGTATACTTGCCCGATGTCCGCAGGCCTCAAAGTCACCTTCCGCCATTTCCTTATTATTGTTTATCCTATTATCAGACAACATTATATTAGAGATTTTAGTACATTTCTGTAGAGCTTATGACTCTGTTATTATGAGACATATAATCTTTATTACATGTTTTTAGTCATTATTTCTATCATATTCTCTTGTGTTTAGGCTTACCTTGTCTTAGAGATTAGGTGTCGTCACGAAGTACTAAGGTGGGAATTTGGGGTCGTGACAATTTCATGTTTGACTTGCTTAATGACGGCATTGGGTTCCATCATGACTTATAGTGGTATTTGGGTCGTGACACGAGGTGTGGCCAGAGATGATGTCCATCTCGTCCCACACCAGGCGAGGTCTAGAGTGGTTTGCACTATAACGACCCGACTTGTCATTTTGTGTATTCTAGCCACATTCCCCTATTTATTGCCTCTTCTATGTTCATTTGTGGTTTTGTGACCTTTTTGGGATAGTTGTTTTTTTTTAGGGATGGTTCGGAGTGAATTGGAACACTTAGTCTTAAGGTTGGATGCTTTACTTGAAAGAGTTTACCGGAGTTTGACTTTTGCATAAATGACTCCAGAATGAATTTTTGATGGTTCCAATAGCTTCATATGGTGAGTTTGGACTTAGACGTATGTCCGGATGTTGATTTGGAGGTACGTTGGTTGATTTGATATTTTTTGGCGAGAGTTGGAATGTTGAAGGTTTGGAAGGTTGAGAGGTTTGACCGAGGGTTGACTTTGTATAAATAAAAATCGATGGATTCTGGAGATTGCGAAAAGGAGATGACTGGGAGTTTCTCTATCGCGAGCTCACTCATGACCACTCCGGCCGGTGGCCAGCCTTATTTGACGGCTAGTCTGCCTCCCCAATCATCCCCTCCCAATCTTAACACTACTACAAATAATCAACAGCCCTTAGATTTCTCAAATCTCATGAAACCAGTCGCATTAAATAAAACCATGCACGTAAACCCTACTGTCGATCCCACACCATTGAGATGTGTTACATTCTTGCATAGGAAGCCCCTCATCAAGTTTAATGAAGCAGAGGTTTATAGGATGAACGTTATTGAAGGTCTACAATATGCCGTTGTGGGAAAGTTCTAATATGGATGGTCGGAGTTGCAAGAACTACGTAAGATTATCCTTGTACAATATGGAGTCAAAGGTGAATGCAATATTGACTTATTTAGAGATAGGCATGTTTTAATAAGATTGACATTATGGGAGGATTTCATTAATCTTACTTTAAAGAGTGCGTATTATGTTAAGGATAAAGATGGTTATGAATACCAAATGAGTCCTTTAATTTATGATGCAAAGTTCAAAGTAAGGGAAGAAACTCCAATGGCTATGGCTTGGATTTTTTTCCAATCTTGTTACTTACTTACTTTGTCAAATGATGCTTATTTGGATTAGCTTCAGCTGTGGGAAAACCGTTACATCTTTATATGGCTACACTTAATAAAACTCTACCAAGTTGTGCAAGGGTAAAGGTGTTCATTGATCTCCTAGCAAACTCGCCTAAGAAGGTACAGATGGATATTGAGAATGAAGCTGCTGGAGAGATAAAGACGGAGTTGGTGAAAATTCAATATGATTTTTTACCTAAGTATTGCAAAGAGTGTAAATTACAAGGGTGCGATGAGATGGACTGTTGGAGGTTACATCCTGAACTAATGGTGAACAAGGATAAGGACAAACATGTTGTGCACCTAAAGCTGGGAATAAAGGCAATGACAAGGGTCCTATGATGATTCTTAGTAGTGGAAAGGCAATGACAAGGGTCCTATGATGATTCTTAGTAGTGGAAAAGTCGTGGGCAATAATGGAGAACAATGGAAGGAAGTTAGGGATAATCGAGTGAAGAAGGATGGCAAGCAAGCTGAGGTGCAAGGTGAAACTGGAAAGGAAATTGTTTCAGTTGACAATGGGGCAGTGCAACACGTGCAAATGAATAACAAATTTGCAGTTCTAGAGATTGAAGAAGCGCAGAAGGAAGCTGATGATCATCTAGCATTGGTGGAGGAATTTCATGTAAACGCGGCCCTAAACATAATCCAAAGACTACTGGGAATTGAATCTGACAGCTGTTGTGTATAGTCCTATTTCAACTAGGAATGGGGCTTCTAAAGAGGATACAAATGTGAATCCTAGTGAGTCAAGGATTAAGGAAGCAAAGGAAAAAGAATCCACTGCCTAGTGCGTAAACAGAACTTTTGGTAATAATCTTATCACGACCAACCAACCCTTCCAAGAGGTGCCATCAACAATCCATGGATAGAAGAAGAGAAGGTGAATGACAAGATTAAGTTTACTGGAGGTAAGCTTTGGTGTGATCAGGTGGAGGAGGAATTAGAAGATGGTGAGTTTCACGAAGACAATGATGATGATGATCTAATAGACGATGAGGGTAAAGGAGGGGAGGAGCTATGTATAATGATAAGATAAGTGAAGTGAAGGTCAAAGAAAATGTAGCAAATACTACTAAATAATAGGTACAGAAAGTGCAGCATGTGGTGCTGAATGGAGGAGAACTTTCTCAGAAACCTAACCCTAATCAGTACCCCAACCCTAGCCAAAATGATACGGTGAACCCTAATCAGAATATAGCTAAACCTAATGAGGAAAACATATAATTTATTAATCCAGGTGGTACCGGCCAACCTTAGAATGCATATATGATCAACAATAGGAAGGACTTGGAAGATAGAATGAAACAATGTCTAACTCCTAGCCCTACAGTGCATCAACGTAAGAATTTGGTAGTACAGGAGGAAGTTTGGAATCAAGTATTATCTAAACTGCAGCTGAAGAAACTGGGTAGGTTTTGAAGGAGAATTTAAAGAAGAACCTAATCCCTAAGCCTACAAAGAATTAAGTAGTGACACAGGAACAACCTAGATATTAAGAAGAAAACCACTCAAATGCAGGAAGAGATATAGATGAGGAATCCACTGTCCAGAATTTCATGAATGCTGCTCGACAAGGTGATCTTTCACCTAGATTAATAGAGAAAGGAAAATCAGCTAGCGAAGGAAGAAATAAACGGGCAAAAGAGATACCAGGTATGCAAGCAGTTGGGTATAAACAAGGAGAACTTTATCTAAATCCCATATATAGAAATGAATCGTCTTATATGGAGTGTTAAATCTGTAAAGACTAAGAGAGCTTTTGAGATGATCATCACAGTGCATAGGAAGCATCAGTTTCAATTTATAGGTCTTATGCAGCCAATGCAACAGTCAAGGAAATTAGAGAAGTACAGGAGAAGGATTGGCTTTGCTCAAGCTCTTATTAGCAGTTCTAACAAAGTTTGGTCATTTTTGGATGAACGATTTGATATTACTTTCCTATTTGATTTGGACCAACATATGACTTTGAAGCTATTTGATACTGAAACTAACAAAGAGATTATTCTTATATTTGTGTATGTTCGATGTGATGCAATTAATAGAATTGAGCTTTAGGATTCTCTAAATTATCTTGCTCAAGATGTGATATTACGATGGATTGTGGATGCATACCTTAAAGCCATTTGGGATGAAGAAGAGAAATTTGGAGGTCTGCCAGTTTCAATTAATGAGGTAGATGATTTCAGACATTGCATGAACACATGTAACCTAACTGATCTGGGATTCAAGGGCAGCATATTTACGTGGTGGAATTGATGAACTGAAGAAGACTGTATATTCAAGAGGTTGGATAGGTGTTTTAGAAGGCATTAAATTTTAGAAAATGTGGCAAGTGTTAGAAATCACTCATCTATCTAAGATAGGGTCTGGTCATAGCTAATTCAGATAATGTCCCTATATAGAAGTCTTTTAGATTTATAAATTTCTTGTTTAAGCATAAAAGCATTCATGAAGTTGTAAAGGAAACTTGACATGAAGATTTTCATGCAAACTCTTTTGTGCTTTTCAATTTCAAGTTGAAGAAGTTGAAGAAGGTTCTCACACAATGGAGTAAAGAAACCTATGTATACATTTTTTAGAAAATTTCCAGCATTGAGGAGGTGGTAATGGTTCATGAACCCAATTTGAATTGCCACTCCAGAATAGAGAGAGATCGCAAAAGGTGCATGTACATTTATTTAGACGCGTGGCTTTAGAGGAAGAGTTTTGGAAGCAAAAAGCAAGTATGTCATGATTCAAATATGGAGATCAAAACACAAAATTCTTTCACACCCTAGTCAATGGAAGAAGCAAGAGACTACAACTGAAGAGGATACAAAACAATGATGGAGTATGGATTTTGAAGAAAATGAGGCAATTGCTAATGAAGCTCTTAGCTTCTTCCAAGCACAGTTCCACCAACAACACATTCCTACTGATTTTGGGATAATTGAACATGTACCACGCATGGTGGAGGAAGAACATAATCAATATCTTCTCAAGAAGCCTACTAAACACGAAGTCAATGAAGCAGTCTTTGGATTAAATGGAGAAAGTTCAAATGGCCCGGATGGTTTTACAGGTTGCTTCTTTCGTGCTTGTTGGGACATCATAGGGGATGACATTTTTGATATGGTAAAAGCTTTCTTTAATGGGCAATAGCTTTCATAGTTTGTAACTCATACAAATTTGGTACTTCTACCTAAAAAGAAAGAGGTGAATATTTTTTTAGACATGAGGCCAATTAACCTCATCAACTTCATAAATAAAGTGATTTCAAGGGTGATTCATTAAAGGTTAGTTGTTTTACTTCCTAACCTAATTTCTGATGAGCAAGCATGATTCGTGAAAGGAAGAAGTATTGCTGAAAATGTGTTTCTTACTCAAGAGATAATTACTTATATAAGAAAGAGAACTAAGGATGGACCTAATGTATTGTTGAAACTGGACATGCCTAAGTCCTATGACAGGCTATCATGGCTATTCTTGACCAAGATGTTGAGGAAGATGGGTTTCAATGAGAGATTTATTGGCTTGATATATGGTATTGTATCCAATAATTGGTACTGAGTTATTGTAAATGGGAAACCACATGGTTCTTCAAGTCATCAAGGGGAATTAAACAAGGTGATCCGTTATCACATAGTCTTTTTATACTTGCTATCGAAGCCCTCTCACGAGGTTTAAATGCTCTTCATATAAACCTTTATTTTTGTGGATTTTGTCTACCTAAGTGGAATCCCAAGATCAATCACCTAGCATATGCAGATGACACTATAATTTTCTCATCTTCTGATGCAGCCTTACTTCAACTAGTCATGGAAGTATTGTATGCTTATGAGGCTGCGTCTAGCTAGTTAATAAAAAAATCCAAATCTACCTTATATATGCACTATCAGCCAGTGAAGCAATAATTGATAAAGTCCACTGGGTTACAAGGATTGGGAGGCAAGAGTTCCCATTAACTTATCTATGATGTCTAATTTCTTACACTCGAAGGAAAATGGATCATAACCAGGGTCTTATAAGTAAAATTCTGGACAAATTACAATCATGGAAAGGCAATTTGTTGTCAATCGGAGGAAGAGCAGTGTTGATTTCACATGTTTTTCAAAGGATGCCTATTCACTTACTCTCAGAAATGAACCCTCCTAATTGTGTGATTAATAAACTCCATAAGCTTTTTGCTAGGTTTTTCTATAGCAACTCAATTGATGGAAGAAGGAAATGGGCATCTTGGGACACTTTGTGTTTACCCAAAGAGGAGGGAGGAGTAGGATGTAGATCCTTACATGATGTATCTAAAGCCTTGTTTTGCAAGCTTTAGTGGAATTTTAGAACCAAACCCTCTTTGTGGAGTTCATTCTTGTGTCAGAAGTATTGTAATAAGATGAATGCTATGGAGGTACCTTGGAGAAATGGCTCACATGTGTGGAGAAAAATGCTTGAATGTAGGGATCACATTGAGCATCAAATTGATTTTCATGTAAGAATGGGTTCTTCATTGGTTTGGTTTGAAAATTGGACGTGTTTGGGTGATTTATATTTTATTACACCTCCAAATCTTTAATGTAATGAATAGATTCAAAATGTACTGGATGTGGTGCAAGCTGATGGTTGAGATGAAGTTAAACTAAGACAAATTTTACTGGAGGACTTGGTTACTCATATTATGGACAACATTAAGCCTCCAAGGGTACATAACAAACTTGATAAACCTTACTGGATGCTTGAAACTGGAAAGTTTGCTTGGGATTATTTAAGGAGGAGGAAAGAACCTTATAATGCATACAAGAATATAAATAAAGTGCTTATCTTTCAAAATTTCATTTCTCATGTCGAAAGTTTGCAAGAACAAATTGGCTCTTAATGATTGCTGGAGGAGATAGGGTTACCTAATGGCTTCTAGTTGCTGGTGTTGTGTGAATCCGAAAGAGGAAACTTTTGATCACCTTTTCTTCAGATCCTATGCTGCTAACAAAGTCTGGTCATACTTCCTTTCAAGTGTAGGGATAGCTATGGAGGGTTTGTCGTTTCACTAAGCCATTATCAAATGCTGGATTGATAAAGTAGTAGCTAGATACAACTTCTCTTGTAAGAATTGCCATGTATTATTGTATGGGAGCTTTGGAAGAGAAGGAATGGATACAAGCATGGAGAGCTAGTCACAATAAGTAGGGTGATCTATCAAATGTCTACTACTCTTCAGTCACTTGTGAAAGTGAGAAAGCCATGTCTCCAAAATGTACCACATAAATGGCCTGATTTAATGTATGCAATGGAGCATTATACACCTACTTTGAAGGTGTCAAAAGTGATATGGTAATACCCTACTCCAGGGTGGATCAAGGTAAACACATATGGCGATTCTAGGGGAAATCCAAGTAGGATTTCATTTGGTTTTGTCTTAAGGATTGAAGAAGGATATGTAGTCTATGCATGTGGTAAGGAGATATAAGAGGGAACCAACACTAAATCTAAAGCTAGGAAAATGTTGGAAGCACTCAAATACTGCATAGATCAGAGATAATTCTCATTGTATTACACACTGATTCTTTGGTGGTCAAAAATGTTCTTGGTGGAATATGGATTGTACCTTGGAATGTAATTGGATATGTCGTTGAGATGCAATGTTGCGGTGTCACACACTCATAGGGAAGGGAAAAAACTGACGGACCATTTGGACAATTATACTCTAGATGTTGGCCCTGTCATGGTTTTAATGATCTAGATATAAAAGGATGGAGGTTGGTGAATAGAGATAAACTACAATACCCATACTTAAGGATCAAGGTAGCAAGAAGTTAGTTAGTGAGGAGGAGAGGAGTACAAGGGGGAGAATGAGTAGTGGAGGCAACACATATGATCATCATGTTCAAGTCCTTATGGAGGAGAACATGAGGTTCCTTTGTTATACTAACATTGTGTTCTTTTTTTCCAGGGAACGTTACTGTATCCATGTCCTACTATTTGACAAACTTCCATGTGGTAGTATTAGTACTATGTACTCATTCCACTGGAAGGGGAATCTAGGATAGGCACAATGATGGAAAGAAGGATGTTTCCTGAAAGTACTAGGGACTGGAATTGCAATATTGACCTTCATCTATCGAAGGTTTGATATTGACATCAAACATCCTAGTACTCTAGTATCCAATTTGAATGTCAGTAGCCTATATGTGAAGCTACATATAAGCGAGACACAAGCTTTGAATAGAACCAGATGGATGCTCAATTTTGTAGAAGTGAGACTGTTGCGAGGTCCTAGACTTTATAGCCAACAAACGGCTATAAGGATTGCTTTGCGAAGGGAGATCCCAATGCATTTAAATACATCAAAACCCCAGGTTTGGATACACGCAAAGGTACTATTAATTCACAACTGGAAGTCATATGAAATTTTGTACAAACATTGATATGCATATTATGTGCATAAATGCTGGACACTAGAGTATGTTCCATTTGCATATAGTTTTCTATTGTCTATTCACAATATAGGCAGGAACATTATTTGCAACTAGCTCTGGGAGCTTAGTCAAGAGATGCAGCAAGGCAAGCACAATAAGGACAACATGAAAATGAAAGACAAATGCCAAGTTCAAAATTCTGGGCAGGGTTGGTATCACTGTTTTGCACTATCAACAACCTCTACTGGAGACGATGGTACTTCAAGAATTATGCATCCAAAGGTATAATTTTTATGCATGAAAACTATTACGTAGATATATCAAATTGGTACTACTAGGGTAGATCAAATTGTACGACTAATTTTTAGCCCAACTTACTCAAATTTGGTCATTGGAATTATGTATTTTGCTTAACTTATGACTTTACATCTTGTAAGACTACGTACAACTGTTTTTAGTTTTTGTTTTAAATATATAAAAAAATATATCCCTAGGCACATTGCCTAGTGGATTTGCTAAAAAAAAGGTTGACTTGTTGATATCGGGTTCAAATTCTATTTCTTGAAGTTGGAATAGGTATGTTGTGCAATTTGGAACTGGTGTGCAAAAATTGATATAATTCGGAGTTGATTTGATCTGATTCGGCAGTAGTTTCAGAAGTTTGAAGTTCATTAGTTTCATTATGCTTGAATTATGGTGCGATTTCTGGTATTGATGTTGTTTGATGTTATTTTTGGCTTTGAGTAAGTTTGAATTGTGTTTTTGGACTGTTGGTTTCGTGTTTATGGTTTCCTTCTTCGCGATCGCGATGTGTTATTTGGTGGCAGGTGGGTTTTGTTCTTCGCTTTCACGAAGTAAGGCATGCGTTCGCGAAGCTTTAGGGTGGCTATTCATGGTGAACGCGAGAAGGGAACCGCGTTCGCATAGAAGGGAGGTAAGGCCTTTGGATGGCACGTGGTTGTTCTTCACGATCGCGTGGTATGGTCCTTGATCACGTAGGTGTTTGTCGTTTTGTCATCGTGTTCGTGGCTCAAGGGTCGCGTTCGTGAAGGAGGATTGGATATATGGAGATTTTATTGAGGGGATTTTCACGATTTGGATTGGGGTCAATGGTTTTGACTCGGATATTTTCATTATTCATAATTCCATCTTTATTTTTATCATTTAATTGGTGATTAGAATTGGTGAAATTGGGGATTTTTGTAAAAAATTTCCTAAAGTATAAAATGGGGATTTGATGGTCGATTTGAGGCCGGAATTGGAAGATTTTGGTATGGATGGACTCGTAATGAAATGGTGTTCATAATTTGCATATTTGTCAGGTTCTGAGGTGCGAGCTTGGATTTTACCTTTTGGGTTGACTTTTTGACTTTGGTTAAAGATCTTAGCTTTATCATTTGGAATAAATTCCTATGACTTTTATTGATTATATTAAGTTGATATGGCTAGACTCGGATCGTCCAGAGATTGATATACGCGGGAAGGGCTTGTTAGAGGAGTTATTTGGCTTGCTTGAGGTAAGCATCTTATCTAAACTTGGTTGAGGCACTAGTTTCCTGAATTATTAGTGATAACTTCGTGCTATGTGTGGCGCATATGTGTGAGGTTGAGCCCATATGCATGCACCGAGTATTATTTTCATGCTCGTTGTAGTGCTTAGTCTACGACATGCCATTAATTGATTGCTATGATTTAGGTTGTGATGTTTCTACAATTTTTACCCCTATGGAGCTATTTGTATCACATTTGAGATTTTTGTCGAGGTTATTCCCCCGATTGAACCTTATAATTGATATTTCGTGATGAAATTGTCTGTTATAGTTTTGATAGCATACATTGCACATGCTTACACTATATCATGCTTTTTATACCTCCAGGAGTATGAAACTTGATAATCGTTGATGATGTACATATATTCTCATATATTTGCTTTTTGTGTGTTATGATCTGGACGGGTAGCCTATGACCACGCTGAGCGATTTGTTATTATTGCCATGTAAGTGGTCCATGCAGCACGTGAGTTGTCTTTGCAGCACGTGAGTTGTCCATGCGGTTGATATTATTAGCACGTGAGTTGTCGGTGCAGCGTGTGGATATGGATCCATCCCCGTAGGGTCACGCTCTCATGTTTCTATCTTGATGGTGTACACACGGATTTGAGAAAACTGATTAGTGGTTTGATAAGGATATATAAATAGTGAGGAAAATTTGGCTAGTGTTTGTTTTGGATTTTGCATTTCATCTTTACTTGCATTAGCCATGGTTAATTACCTGCTTCATTTTCATAACACCTTATATGCTGCATCATTGACTGGGAAGAGAACTTGAGTAATTTCACACACACACACACACATAGATGGTTCTTTCTGTGCTTTATGACTTAATCACATTATTGAATTGTACTTGTTGCATTGATGAAACTATAAAGGTTGTAGAAAGCATCATTTATAATTCTTACTATTTTTACCTCGCCGAAGTTAGTTATGATACTTGTTGAGTACATTAGGTTGGTTGCACTTATGCTACACTCTGCACTTAATTATGTAGATTCAGGTGTCAGACTCGGCCATCAGTAGCTGCGTCTTGTAGAAGAGAGGATATTTGAGAGACGAGGTAGAACTGTATCCTCGACTGCAGTCTTGGTGTCTCTTTTCTTATATATTATTGTCTTTATTTTAGATTGTATTGTGCTTGGTAATTTCAGACTTCTTTTAGCGTGTTACAGCTCATGACTCTGTATTTACCATTTCTGGGAGATTTATCATGTATTAGCCTTATTTTCTTACATTGAGGTTTCAGACTAATGTTATTTCTGTAAATTCTTCTATTTTGGTTCTTTATTGTTATGTTTGGCTTGCCTAGAAAGTGTGTTAGGCTCCATCACGACGGTTTCATATTTTGGGTTGTGACAAGTTGGTATGATAACCTTAAGTTCATAGGTATTACAAGTCATGGGAAGGTTTAGTATAGTCTTTCGGATCGCTACGGAGACGTCTTCACGTATCTTCGAGATGCTACTGAGCTGTTAGGAAGCTTCACTTTCTTGCATTCTTGTCGTATGAATTTGTCCAAAATTCGAATTTGACTCTTCTATTTTCTCACAGATGGTGAGGACACGTGCGACCGGATTAGGCGCACGACCACCAGTACTACCAGTTTCACGACCCAAACTGGAGGATGATGACTAGCACCCGGGCCATACTTGCCGAGAACCAACATACATTTTATCTAACCTTCTTATTATCCTTAAGGGATAACGAGATAAATATAATGATAGATATGGATCATGAACATACATCACATGGGATGACAAGATTGCTAAGAAACTAAGTAAAAGGTACAAGCTACAACGCTGCCATGAAAGACTATAAAACAAAAATTAGCCAAAAAGGCATACCAAACTATACATGAGTCGACACCTGTCTATGAGTCTCTAAAGGAGAATAAGTAATGCAACACATCCGGAACAGGGCTCCGACATACCCATAATATCCATAACAAAAATGCATACCAAGACCACGGCAAGTCCGGAGAAGGGATCTCTCCTATAACCGTTGAACTGGAAAGCCTATTGTGGTGGGGGAGCTTTGTCTACCTGTCTATCACGACATGCAGCATGGCATGCAGCGTACACAAATAAAAGGACGTCAGTACGAATAAAGTACTGAGTACGTAAGGCAGAAAAGCATAAATAAGAACAGTAATGTAAAGAGAGATAGAGGAGATACAAACTATAGCATCTGAGTGCTTCTAAGAGACATTAACATGAAATGCAAGATACATATATACACATAATCGTTTTAAACATCCACCTCTGCGGGCATCATCATCATCATAGAACATTCGCCTCTGTGGGCATCATCATCATCATATCATACCCGGCCTCAAAGAGGACTCGGTAAACCCAACTGATCAGTGGTTGCACAATAGGTGCCATACCCGGCCGACTATAGCGCGGCTCGGTAGAGTAAAATAGATAAATATATATAATGCATGCAGGACTCATTGGAATCATGTTCTGAACATTTCGGAGCGACGTAAGGTTGATATTCTCCGTACACATCATTAGGGCTAACTCTTCATCGAGAATATTATAGGAATCAGGAAGTACCAACAACATTGATAACATAATAATAAGAGAAGCAACCTTAACATCAATTGTTCCATAAGAAGGGAAACAATGTAAGTACTGCTAGCTTCTAAGAGTAGAGTATCTTTGGAAGCTCGTTCATTGCATTATGTACAATCGGATTCGTGAAAAAGAAGGAAAGGGATAGCCTCACATACCTTGTATATACTGCCCCAACCTCAAGCTACACAAATGTCACAACTCCATAATCTACAATAAGAGAAACGACACTATCGTTATTGTTTAAGCATCATAACTATTATGTATCGACCACAACCTATTTTATGATGAAACGGACAGCACCTCCCCTATTTATATGACTTCACACAAGTAAAAACAATCACCAAACAGCCCCAACAACATCAATAATAATCACATTGAGCCTCCCAAAATACTTCACACACAACCTAATCACTTCACACATAAGACGACCACCGTAGTCGTGGCAAACGACCCAGAAATGTTATAAGGAACGACCAGATCACAACCATATATATATATATGGTGTTTATCCACACTCTTAATCCTCCAAAAATCCACAAAACATTATTAAAACACGCAGCTCAACAACAACACAAAATAGTCCGCTACAAGTCAAATAACTCGAACTCACGGCTTCCGATCACCGTCCCGTGAGTTCTAACTATTAGGAAACATATTTATCAACCTTAATTGATATTTAAAAACTTAAATACATATATTAGACGTTTCTTCACTATGAAGTACCTTCCAAAACTCTAACTACAAAGAAAAAGGAGAGGCGGTATAATGACACTTACGTCGTAGGGATCATTTTGATGTTATTTCTTCTCGATTTCTCGCCCGGAATGATACTATTCTTTGAACCCTAGAAGATATCTTGAAGTTATGTTTATGGGTGTTCTCTGGTCGTTTTATTCTGAATAATGAAGATAAATCCGACCTAAGGTTTATATATATCAAGTTTGGAAAAGTCGAAGAGGTGCTAGTTTGGCACCCTAGGATTGGTCCATCTTCCGACGCTTATATCTTTTTATCCTGACGTCATATGAACGAACGGTTAAGAGAGTTGGAAACTAAATTCCAAGACCTTAAAATTGGTATAATATATGTCCCAATAAGACCTCATATAGCACATGAAATGTATTTCTCAAAAAGCTCTAGTGATCCACCTACTTGTCACTTATGATGTATGCGCAGTCTCGCGAAACTGCAAATATCTCTCTACTCCTACGTCGAATCGATGAACGGTTTAATGAATTGGAAACTCGACTCATAGATTTTAAATTTGGTTTGTATATCATCCAATAATTTCAATTATATTGGGAGAAAATCCCAGTTACAGTTTACCTAATTTTAAGCACATTATGAGTGTAACTTGTGAAGACCTTTGCCGACTTTTGTTCCACAACTTGCTTGACTTCAAAATGTAGAACACAACTATCATGCAACAAAAATTAACTTGTATCATAACCTCTTTATCATGTAATGAACCATAGTATCACCCTAAAGTACATGTTATAACATTCCAAACTCGTCGACTTTTGACGAAACTTATTTTCTTCAATTGGTTTAGCTTCTAAGCTTTCCATTGAATTGGTTTAGCTTCTAAGCTTTCAAACCCTCTTGGTACTCATTATTCATGATCTTAAATATGTGTAACCTCCAATGTAACATGATTAACTTACTTTATATTCCATCAAATATAATCTTATTTCTGAGCTTACATCAACTGACTTACGATGTACTCTCATGTACCAAAACATGGGGTGTATCAACCAGTTAGGGTCGCGAGAGTTTGGTGAAGATATATTGTACTATGACAAGTTGTCCCTCTGGGCATCTATAGGTGTACTAAAGTTCTTTGTTTGGTATTTTGTTGAACTTACGGCTATTGTTTTATCTTGTTTCATAGCCTCAGTTATCTATGCTTATGGCTTTACCACTACTAGGTAGGTCATATTATACCATAACTCTTACTTCGGTTTATTATTATGGAGACTTGCCACCCAACTCCAGGTTTTTCTATCACCGCTTATCCTATATGTATAAATCTAAGCCATTTAATGCTTCCTTATTACCGTCCATCTTAATAATGACAGCATAATCTCATCTCATACTTTGTAACTTTCATCCGTTCATTGTTGATTCACCTTCATATTGATCTATAATCTACCACTGATAATTTAAAATCTCTTATGTAATATATCGTCACTAGGGCTCACGTCTCATCGGGGAACATTTGAAGTGATTTTCCTGATCCAGTTAGGGACGATACTGTTATGCAATAACTGTATTTCATAGCATGCCAATGTGATTCATCTTGTGGGGGTATTCTAATCACGTGCAGTTCATGAAATACTTTTTTCTCTAAATCATTACTCAATCAAAGGTCTAAACGTCATCCTCTTATCATTTATCACAATTACACCCTTACTTTACTTAAATGTTCCTAGTTTTAAACTCCTTTGAGTTCACTCATGATATACTGAGCTTTTTATAACTGTATGTAAACCATCAGCTCTGTTGTTGTGATGGGTTTAATCCCGAGGAATTACCTATTCTCGTCACCTTCTCACACACCTTTTCTTATCCTTACTCCTGCCTAGCTAAAATCTTGTTGATGTAACATACTTTAGCTTGCGACCTAAGCACATCTACGTATACTACTCGTAACCTTCCTTTCATCATGTTAGCACCATATNTTCATTAACTACGATAGGTTCCACTTTCTTATGGAGTGCATACAACATTATAGTGAGACTGTTGTTACAAGACCATTTCTACTTTAGGTCACTATGCTTATGTTGAAGCCATCTTCCTTATTTCCTCAGCTAGTCTTTCGTTGTTGTACTTAGGGAAGAACTTCTAACTCTTATAAAGTTGATACCTTATTTACATTGTATATCCCACGATATTTCTGATGTTCTTACTCGCCTATCATTATCCTTAGTTACTTACCTCCATGCCTTTGTGCTTGTAGGGTTTCTTGTGAATTGAAATTTCAGTTGTCTCCTTTGTGGCACTCTCTTTTATTTCTGTAACACTTATAGTGTACCTTCTACTACTCCAACTCCTGTCTGAATATTTCTCGAGGATTACGATTTTGTATCTTAGAGACTAAATTTCCTATGCTGGGTTTCACAACGTTTATCTTGCATGATCTACTAATTCGCCTATATCCTTCTATCTATCCATAACTAGGCTCTTCCTGAATCAACCACTGACTACCCATTGGTCCACTCTCATATCTTTATNTGTTCTATTCTAGAGTGACCATATGGCTATCTCCAAATGAGAACTATTACCATGTTCTGCACTACCCTTCAAAAATGTTAAATAATGATAACAATCTATCCACAATTTTCGGTTACTCTAATCCTAGCTGGATCTTGATATCCTATTCTTCTCTTAAATTATTTCAGTTAGCTCCCATAGGGTATAATTGAGATTGGTATGGAAAATTGTAGATATCTCTGTTACCGTTGAAAGTAACTAAAAATGCTTATATTTCTCTGCCAGAATTATAAATACTGAAAATCTTTATCAACTAGGTACTTGGTACCATTATTTATCTTGCTTCTTTTACTTGTTAAAACTCGTATCTACCTTCTGATTCTCTTATTTCCTTTAAC